>VWZS01006021.1:493440-645905 GCA_013397075.1 Rhabdornis inornatus
GGCGGGGCGGGCGGGGGCTGCTCACCTGTCGGGAGCGGAGCTTCGGCCGCCTCCCTGCTGGTGCCCGGGGCGGCGCCGGAGGGTCCCGGTGGCTCCGGAGCTCCGGGTGGCCGCGGTGGCACCCTCCGTTCCCGGGGCTTTGACAGCTCGGACTCGGTTCTCTGCAGTCGCGCGTAGCGGGAGGGCACCCACCGTTCCAAGTTGGCATGTCCTGGGCTGATCCCTCATGCGCGGTGTCGGCGGGTGCCGGGCCGCCTCCCGTCCTGTCCTCCCGCTCCGCAGGGACCGAGCGCCCACGGGGAGTTGCCGTCCGCTGCCGGGCTGCGCTGGGCGGCCGCGGGGAGCGGAGCGACGCTGGGCTGACTTGGGCTGCCCACCTGCTCCTCTCCTGGCCGTACCTGCCCGCCGGAGCTGCGGAAAGGCGCTGTTCTTAGTCGGGGGAAATTCCGATTTGTGCTTTTTCCGGTGACTTAATCTGATCGCATTTAAAACAGATGCATAATTATAATGTATTATTAGGGAGAACGGCACGCCTGGCTAAACTTATTAACAGTCCTGGGGTGATTCATGCTCCATTGGAATTAAACCATCCAAAAAGTGAGGCGGGATTGACTTTGACAGCGTTTCATCAGGCTCTCTCCTCTGTGGCCGGAGTCCGTCTGCCCCGGGGGCGGTGAGTGGGGGTTGTCCCGGCCCCGTCCCGTCCCAGCAGCGTGGCTGGAATCCTGCGGGAGCCGGCAGCTGGAATCCTGCGGGAGCCGGCAGCTGGCCACGCGTGCCGGGCTGCCCGTGCGGGAGGAAGGGAGGGAGCGAGGAGTGCCCCTGGTGGGTGCGTGAGCGGAGGGTCTGAAGCGCTCAGGTTCACGGTGCCAGCGAACTCCCTGGGCAGCCGTCGGGCAGGGTTGGTGCCTCGGAGCCTTTGGTGTGAGAGGAGGAAGCACTACGAGGTGGGATGAGGGATGTGCCGGATCAGGAAGATGTTTGCTGGATGAGTTGAGCTTCCCGGCGTGCTGATGGGATGCGAAAGGGTCAGATGTGTCTTTGATTAGGCATTGCCTTGGAAAATAACCTGCCTGTCCTGCAGTAATTAGTTACTAAACTTGGAATTTTACTCCCTTAAGCGGTATTACAGTGCACCTGCCGTGTTTAAGATCTGTCACCGCTTCCAGAATACTCCCCCCTGTTTTCAAGGCTTGCTGCTATTAAACCTATTATACTGGAAGCAAATGCCAAGTGTTAGTCCTGGTATAGGTCTCTGGCTGGGAACAGAGTTGGCTGCAGAATGTGGCAATTCAGGCTTCAGCCCTCCAGGTCATTTACATGTACTTGAAGCCTTGCAATTAAATGGTTTTAGGTTTCTGTGATTCTTCCAATTTTCTACAGCGATTTTTCTTAAACCCGTTTTGAAGCTTCATTCATAAACAGTAAAAGATAAAAGTCTGCTGTTGCCCTGAAATGTGAGGTCTGAGTTGGACCAATAGGAAGTAATGAATATTTTGATGCAGTGACGCTATTTTAAACCCGCTTATTATAGTTAAGAACGGCAGGAGTTGTGGAATATTTACGTAATGCTACATAGCTTATATTGCAATGTTTGGGCAAATCTGGGTTGTTTAAGCACAAGCTTTAAAGCTGTCCTGCAGGCCAGTTCAGATGGACTAGGCATGGAAAGCAGTATGAAGTACTTTCTGATGCTGTTGATGTGGAGGTCAAGGTTACTCTTGATCTTGCCTGAGTGTGCTTTAATGCAGTTAGAAAAAAGTGGTATTTGAGTGTCATCTCTGAAAGTGTGGAAAAGATAATCACACACTGATTTTGCTACTACTGTTCCCACACTGTTTAAAAGGTGTTCTAAAAGACCGCTTTGTTCATGTGTTTACCTCCTAACTAAATAAAGTACTTTTCATCATTATAGCTAAGATTTAGTGGACTAGAGTGCTCTGAAAGCCAGTTAATGGCACATCTGTATGTGGGGTCATCTAATTATGATGTTTTTCAATTGCAGCACTGGAAGGGACAAGGCAGAAAGGGCTGCTTCGTGCCAGTAATTGTGGAACTAGAAAGGGTTATCTATTCAAAGAGGCAGGCTCTCAGACCCAAAGTATTCTTTTAACTGTAATCACAGAATCTTGCTGCCCTGCAGGAGCCGGCTTGAAATGTAACAGCAGAAAAGGAGGTAGATGCTGGAGCTGCAGGACTCAGTGCTCCATGTGGGAGATGGATCATGCTACTAACTTGAACTGACCCAAGATTGTGCATTTAAGCTGGGAACCAGCAATGTCTTGTTTCAGGAGGGCAGCATATTGCCAAAGTTTTTTTCTACTTCCTTTGCTATTATATTGAAATTACATCACACTGTTCTCTTTTTAATACAGTGATCAAACTTACTGCATAAAGGGTGTCTGTAATTGCTTTCTGTATTTTTTATGTAGGTTGGGCAAGATTAAGTGGCATCATAAAACTTCGTATAGCAAAATCAATTTTCCAATGGTAAGACATAATATTTTAGCAGCAGCACGGCACCAAACCAAAGACTGTATGGACAGTGATATAACAGACTTGCTTGTAGTCTGGGCTTTGACTATATATCAAAGGATTCAGTATTTTGTTTGCCACCGTTTACCCACTTAAACTGAAATAGAACGAATTTTAAGCCTGAGGAAGTTGAGTGAGCAAATGTATATGTTCTTATTTTTTGTCATTAGTCTGCCTAACTCGTTTCTTTCAGGCTAAGCAGATATATTGCACATAATCAGTGCAATCCCAATATGTTTGAGCAATTGACTTATTGACTACTTTGAATGAAAGTGCCACTTGTCAGTTTCAGGTCAATTTCTAAACACAAGAACCAGTGTTTTGGTTTTTTTTGTTTTTTTCTTTAGTTCTGTGGACGTAGACCTAGAAAACACAAGCTTTTGCCACCCTTGTCCCTGCCACTGTAATTCGTATAGACAGCTGTGATATTTCCTATTTACATGTGTAGATTATTACTGGTAGTTTTACCTCCCCAGCTCAAAACCTCCTTGTTCAGCTATTAGCAAATACATGTATTTTCCCCTTCTTTTTACTTATTTGTTTGAAGCTGAATGTGGCATGTAGTAACCCAAAACAAGAGGTGAATGAAGAAAAAGGGGGAAATATTTAATGCCACAGTAGCTCACATTGCTTGTTAATAAAGGTTTATTTATTAAGCAAAATCATCTTGAAACTGGTAACAGGGTAGAGAGAAATGCAATTTCCATTACTGCAGATATGTTGAAGATATTGCCTGTTGCACCGTGTTAAATCCAGCTCCTTGCCAGATTAAGGGGGGCTAATCTCTGCACACAGTTTGTGTTTAATGCTAGTATCTACCGGCATTATGAGAGTGAGACCCATTGCTGCAATTAGGCTTACACATAGGTATGCCTATTTTTGCCTGCCGTTTAAGCCCCACCAGCCCACCTGGTAATTTGACCTGCAGGTGCCTTACACTGAAGCTATCATCCTTCACCTGACTAAGACAGGTGACTGTCAGTTTATAGCTGGGGTGGGGGAGATTCAGTGCTCTGTGCGTCTGAGGTCATGCATTGTTACAGTGAACATGGCAAAAGCAACTCATCTATTGAGGTGGTCCTATCTTCTACATCTCAAAAGAAAGGCATGCTTTAGGGAGAGTGTGATAGGAAGCTTTAACCTTGAGTGATGTATTGTCTCAGTGACACATTGTCAAAATCGGTGGTCTGGAAAATGTATACAGATTTGTCTGTGTCTGTGCAGAGCTCTTCCATGAAATTTGGTAGCACAGATCAGCTTCCTCTAGCTTGCACTGCATTTTATTTAGCAGGCCTGAATGGGGCAGCCTTGCTGATGATAGAAAATATCCATCAGCCCCGTTTCAAAGTTGCTGGGCAATAATCCAGACTGCGTTGAAAAAATCCTGTTAAATGTTTTCACCCTGTAGTGTCAGACTTGCATCATTTTAAAACAGGCCGAGCCCATACACATTTGACAGTACCTCTGTTGGGTCTGCCACATGAGATTTAATCTAGCAAGTGACCCAAATACATGCAGTAGAAGAACAAGTGTAAGTGCACTGGGGAAAATTACTTGCCATCTGTCTCCTTGTTGTGTGTGTGTATATTTGATTATTAATTTACATTTGTGCTTTTTATGGCCCCTCTTTGTCGTCTTCTCGAATTTTCAGCTCCGAGTACACATCTCTGGTAGCTTTTAGTAGCTCTACTTTACAGGTAGCTGCAATCTTCTGAATTCCAGGAGTGAGGTTGGTGATGGGGAGACAGTGTGCTTTCTCTATAGTGTTTTCCCTTGCCCCCATCTGTTCCATCTTCTGCATGCTAACTTCAAACCACCATAAAGATAATTTTTATATGAACCAGGAGCTTTAACATGTTCATAAAGGAGTAAAGGTAACTCGGAGAAGATGCTTGAGTAACTTAGGCTGTGTAGTAAACGTTTGTAGTTGAGTTTGTGTTGTAGCTGAGTATTAACCAAGTGAACTGGTAACTGATTGTCTAATGGGATGAACCCGGCTCAAAAATATCCTTTTAATACCAGTTCTTTTTCAAATGCTGAACATAATGTAAATATGTATTCGGCATTTGATTTAAAAGTGGTTTGTGCATTTAAAAAAATATGATGAACGAAACACTTTGATCCAAATGTGAAATGTTAGTTTCATCAAAATATTGGTAGGTGGTTTGTTTTTTTTTTTTTTTGGTTCCGCCCCCCATTTGAGATGCTGTAGTATAGAGATTTTTAGAAAGCAAAAAAAAAATTATATCCCTACTGGCTTTATTTTAAGATTCTTGTTGCATATGTAACACTAACATAAAACATATCACTTCTGGTAGCTGGTTCAGAGAATAAATTCATGCCTGTTAGCAGACAGAGAGTCTCCCTGAGTCACTGATGTGATGCGCCTCATCTGCAGGAAGTTCTTCCAGCACACAATGGAGTTACAAATTCAAATGATCAACTTTCTTCAACATCTCCCATATGTATTCCAGCTGCACTTCTGAATCCTTTAAGTTTGCCAGAGCGAAAGTTGCTGAAAGGCTCAGAAGTATCTCATCTCAATTTGTTAACCATCTGATAGCTGCAAGAGTGATGAATTAGAGCTCCTTTTCTTCCTTCATCTGGAAGTTTGCCCTTCCCTTGTTGTTTGCTGCTAGGTTTGTTTATATTTTTTTATTCGTTTTTTGTGTGAAGTTGACTGAATCAGACTTTGCTGTTTGTTTATGGAGTTTCTTTCTTTAGCTGAAATATTTGATGCTGAAACTGATGCAAGACTGCTGGCAACCTGTGGTGAGAGTTGCTCTAAAAACAAAGCTGGAGAAATAGACTAAATCTGAAGGCAGATATGCTTAGTGTTATTGTTACTTATGTAAAGGTGAGTCTGTTCTTTGGGCCAGTGTATTATGTTAGATTTTTAAAAATGTTTATTTCTGAATATTTTATAGGCTTTACTCAGATTTTTGGATAAATGTTTTCTTGGAAAATAAACCTTTTTAAAATGTCCATTTCCTTCTCTGTTTTCTTTAACCCTACTTTTTTCTGAAATGGTTTTTTGAAAGGTGGAAGCATTTTATCTGGAGACCTGAATCTCATGCTAAAGTTTTAAAGTAAATTTTGGAATTTTTCTTCATTGTGGAAGCCTATAGTTTGCCTTAGGGCTTGGCAACCTTCAACTCCTTCTGCTTTCCCACTTGGGGCAGCTGATCATATAAACTTTCTTTATTATGGTCCTTTAGAGTGAGAGCTTGTTCTGTGGGCAGGTTGTCTAAGTCAGGATGCAGTCAGATTTCATTTCATGTCTGCTAGGTCAGGTTCTTATCCTGTCTCAGGATGGTCATCCAGATTTAAGATGTGTTATTTTTTTGTGCAGGCAGTCCCTCCCTAGTAAGAGGGTGTAAATTTTGCAATTTCTTTCACAGTTTCACCCTCTGCACAGCTCCATACTAAACCATTTTCCCCCAAAGGCTAGCCTGTTGGTGAATGAAACTCGAAGAGTCAGAGGAAAGTGTTTCTTTGGAATGGCATCCTAAATATTACTTAACATGTCAACACTACTGCTCAGTTTGTTACTTCAGGACAGTTGAAATATTTTGTGGACCTATGAATGGCTTATGACAGACGTCTCCAAAGGCAGTGACATGCACTTGGCTCTGTCTTCAGAGGATGCTTCAGGCTAGCACAGGCTTGCTGCTGTTTGTGTATGACAGCTGATTGTGAAACAAAGGAGTAAGCTGGATCACTGGGGCAGCAGCCAAGGATCAAGTAATCTATCAATCTCTGTTTTACTTCGAGAAAAATAAAATTGGTAAATCAAATTGTTTGAAGCTGATAAAATTTTGTGACCCAGGCTCTGTAACTGGGGAAAGTTCATTGATGATGCTTCACCGACCATTCCTGGCCTCCTTAAGCCTCAAGAGGGAGAAAAAGTAAAAGTGGCTTCCTTGAATACTAATCCTTGTGTTCCCTAGGACACTGTGAATTACTCTGTTAACCTTCATTGTCCTAGTAGCTTCATGAGGAAATTTTTCAAGAATAGTGGCAGGTTTCTGTTGGAGGTAAATAGTACTCGTTTACTGTCTTCATGTCCCTTATTTCCTTTACTTCCTCATCTTTTTAATTGCTTTTTGTGCTTTCAGCATAAGATTTTTTGTCTTTTGTATCTTAATTATTTTGATTTTTTTTGTCCAGTAGTTTATTCGGGTGGCCCATATTAATGCTTCAAAAACTGTTTAAAATCAGTGCAATCTGTAAAAACACTGGGGGTGTGTATACTATCATTATATTAAATAGCAGAATTCTGTTGTATGCTGAAATTTGAAAGTGTGCCTTTTATGGCATCTTTCTTCCAACAGAGACCTGGACAGGTTTGCCATTAGTCTGCCACAAAGGCTTCTTAATGTATTCACGGGGGTCACTGTTGACTGCCTCAGATCATTTTCCTTCTCTCCAGGATTTAAGCACATTGGCCTCAGCAGCATTTCCAGTCCCAGCTGGCCTGGGAAGCCAGAGACTGACAGATAATTGAATGCAGATTTTCTATATGATGGTACAAACCGTTGTTTCTAGATGGCTGGACTGATCTTTGGAATCCCCTATTATTCAGCAACTTGTCAGTCAACCCCAAAAGCCCTGCCCTGACCTCTGACCTGGGTTTCAAGGGAGGACAGGTTTTTCTGAATTTAGCGTCCTGTGTCCAGGATGGGTGTTTCTGAATTTGGTGTTACTACAGGCTGTTTTGCTGATGAGAGGATTGTATGATTTTTAGCTCCTACACGTTTTAGTCGGCTAGTCCAATTTGCTTTCGGGGGAACAGCGCAGTAATTGGTAGCAGAACTATGGCTGTGAAGTCCCTGCCAGTGCCTGGATGCTATTTTCATGCAGCTTGGTAATTTGCGTACTTAAATCCTAAAAAAGGACTTGAACTCTTGAAACAGGGTCACTATTCAGTGACCAAAATTGTCATGGAAACAAACCCACTCAACAGCAGCCAATGCCCTTTCTAGATCTCTGTCCAGTCTTCTCACCTCTGTGGCTTTTTACATATAGCAGTTAATTGGAAGCTGGGCTCAGGAGCCAGACTCCAGTGTGCCACTTCTGCATCATTGCTGTAGAATAACCTGCACCTGGTGGTTAGGTGGGAAGCCAGTCTCTGAACACTCTCAAATACTAAAAGATACACAAGTGTTTATCTGCAGCCCCAACTTAGAGATAGCATTTAATTTCAGTACATAGTGTTTCCAATTCCTTGGCTGCCTGCTCTAAGTGTAGCTTGAGTTAACTGCTTGTCTAAGATTTTTCTCTCCCTCTGATACAAGGGAATGTACCTCAAAGTTGTATGGCTCTCTGTGAATCAGGTACTTTTATTTAGGAGGCCGTGCCTGGCTAAGTGTGTGGGCTTCTAGTGTCATGATGCATCAGGAGTGCCTTTGCAGCATCCAGCCTCCAATTTCTAGGCAGGAATATATCTAGTTGATGCTTTTTAAAATAGCTTTTATGTTTTCTCAGCAACTATTGAAGCTGGTAATGCTTATTTACTTTGGTACTAAAAAAGCCAGCATGGAGTTCCAGTCTATGAATAAAGCACTAAGAAATAGTCTTCCACTGAAAATAGTTTTCTAAATTTGATGTTTGGAGCAGTTTTAAGGTGACATAATTACTTAGTGGGGGGAGGGGGAAAAACCCTTGAGGCACTGGATGTTGTCCATTATAAAGATCTTTAAGAATTAAGGAAAACAAAAACCTGTCTGTAGATAGGGGTCAGCCATTCCTTTATTGTGGAATATCACGGTTAAAACCAAGCCCTGAAATCCAGCCAACCAGCATGAAACTGTTTGCTTTTATCAAAGAGCCCCTTGATATGTCTTCATCCAGATTCCAACAGGAGATGACAGTAGACTTCAGGAGGAAACCAGCTTGTGTGTAGAAAAGATTGGGTGTGCTGAAGTTGCCTGTAGAAAGTAGGCAGAGGAGGTCTGTCCCGTTATCATTTAAATTGTAAATATTCAGTGTGTGGCTGGTTTTGAAACCATGTATGTTGTGGTAATTCCTGTGCCTGCATTTTACCCCTGGGTGTTTCCTACAGGTGTTTTGTAGCATGCTTAGGGTTCAACCTGCTCTAAGTGAGGTTGTGAGTTGTCAAGTTGTAGTTTTTTACTATATTAATGCCTATACACTTGACAGGCTTTTAGTGGACGTTTTACATTGGAACATGTGATCATTGGATTATAAAGTAATAACATGTTGGAGGCAAACTGGGGAGAATTAGAATTCTTAATCCAGGATAATTTGATTTTTTTTTGTTGTTGTAAATGACTGATTTGTCTCAGGTCTCTCACATGAAATCTTGAAGTGGGAATTAATTTCAAAAGTCTGCCACTTCTGTGACTTTAACTTTGGTTTCTCCAAGTCTTTTGTGTGTGTATAGTTTGATATTGTTTTCAGAATGTGTTTTCAGTGGTGGACTTTTGAAAAGACATGGGAAGCTCTTGCTGCCCAATGTGCAGAGCAGCACATGAAATAATACAGTTAAATATCTTCCTTTTGAAGCACACAATGCCTGTGCCTTTATAGGCTGTTTAGTAGTTTCTCCTCTGCAGACTGATCCTGTTGGTATTTTTAGTCTTTGTGATATTGTAGCACTTCGGAAACATTGGAATATTCTTGGTTTCATTTCACAGCCTGTCAACTTTCCTGGGTCAGAATCAGTTATGTTTGGCTGGCTCCTTTGTTTGAGGGGGGCTTTTACTGGGCTGCTTTGAGAGGAGGATTAGGTCCAGTTGGAAATTCAGATGAGATGCCTGCAGTCACTTTTGGCCATTGGAGTAACTTTCCTAAGTTTCCTGTTTCCAAATAATATTCTGGATTTCCCTTACTGAAGTAGGAGGAGCACATACTGTGTTGAGTGTGACTCTGTGGGTGGAACTTGCAGCTGTTGTTCTGTAGGTTATGAACCTTCTACTCTATACTCTTTTTTTCATGCTTCATATGCTTTTTAAAAATAGGTTTTTGTCTTTTCAAATAAAAAAAAATTGAAGGAACACTGTGCCTTGTTTTATCCTCTAATTCCAAACAGTTATGTGACAGTGAAGATGCTGTCATACTTTCTCTTGTATTTGATACTGTATTTATTTGATATTACTACTTAATGTAGCAACACTGTTGTTTTAATATTTTAATGAGAAGATGAAGCAATTAGACTCACATTTGAGGCAAGATCTTAACAAGCCTTATTTTGTGTGTTTTACATCAGCACTCTAGATACCACTGAAACTATAAGAATATTTATATTCTGGATTAAGCCTCTCTATATTGGCCCATCTGACCTTTTTGGTGCTAGTATTTAGTTGGTGAATCATCTTGGGTAACTGAAATAATTTCTGGTTTGGAAGTTTGGTTCGGGAGTCTCTAGCAAGGTTGCTCCTATTCTGCTATCCTTTCTTAGGCTTTCCAGGCCTCCTTCCAGCTCCCATGCCAAAAAGAAACACTGTGCAGTTCCTGGGAAGATACTTCTAGGTATGGTATGCTTCTATCTATTTCCTTACTGCAAAATCTTGAATTATAACAAGAATTTTCTTGTAATAAATTCCATGAATTTTCAGTGCATGTGTTTAATTTTCTTCAAACAGTTTCAGTTGTACTTGAGGAAACTTTTAAAGGTCGTTTTGTCTGTGGGGGTTGTTTTGTTTTGGTTTTTTTAGGAAAGAAAAGAGGGTTGTTCTGGCAAAATTAATATTAGTTGCAGAAGAAAGGTTTCCTTTTTTTAACCAATTATTTGTAATTAAACTTCTGATGTCTTATATTTTTATAATTAAACGAGAAGAAAACATAGTCTTTTTAAATCACTTTGATCTGAATTAAGGTTCCAGTGCCAAAAAATAATTTAAATGCTGCATTGCTGTATAAATAAAGCCTGCTGAAAGAAAAAGTACTAAGAGCATAATGAAAAAATTTAATCAAATGGCATTTTTGTGTCTAGCAGCTCTTATTTTGTAGCACAGTTCTTTATAACTTCTTTGTAACACCAGTGTACTTGAATAAATTTTCTATTTTTGTTCAAAGATGTAGTTATATTTTCTCTTCCATTTCACAGTACATTACTCATCTCTTGCATGTAAATACTTGGCTTGTTAAAAATGTTAGTATTTCTCTTCAATAAACATCACACTTGTGGAGAGTTCTCAAAATATACTTTTATCCAGAAGATGAAAGACTTAAGGATGGGGAAAGGCCACAAAGAAAATGGATCCTCATGTTGTTGTGCTCGTGGTAAAAAAGCCAAGCCCAAGGTAGATCACCTGTGCTGCTGTTTGCTGCCAGGCACGCTCCTGCTCTGCCTGGCTGTTGAAGGCAGCTCCCACTATGGAGATGGTTGTGGTGATGTGGCTTATGGAGTACGGCTGGCAGGGGAAGCCTCAGATGGGTGCCTGCTCCACCCGAATGACCCTGGGGCTGTGTCAGGATGGGGTCTGAGTGATGCTGCAAGTCACTACATCTCTTACTGCTCTGCTTCTTTCCTCCCTGTTCCTGCTCACTATGATGGCAAACTTGCAGCAGCTGAAGCCACATCTTTGACAATCCCTTGTGCTGGATGGTTCCATGGGGCTCAAGCCTTCATAAGGGTATTGGCTATTTTGAAATGACAGCTTGGGCTTAAAGAAGGGAACTTGTTTTATATACTTTCCCTTTCCCCAGGAACTGTGAGGTGTCTAGATGCTGCTTAGCCAGAGCAGTTTTGGTTTCTCTGGAGTGTGTTTTGCTGTAGCACTGTACTTGCTTTAATTAAAAGACGAGGAGTTGTGGAGAGTCTCCTTATCTGGAGATAATTAAAACCCACCTGGACACAATCCTGTGCAACCTGCTCCAGGTGAATGTGCTTTTTGTGTATGGAGTAGAATGTCTTGGACTAGATGACCTCCAGAGGTTCCTCCCAAAAGCTGCAATTCTGTGAAAGTCTCACTAAATCACTTTTGTTTAATGTTGCATGAGTAGGTTTGTATCAGAACCTGCGATTTCCCTGATGGAGTTGGGTAACTGGAGTTTCATGCCTGACTGATATTAAAAGCAAAAGGAAGAATTGGATATCCAGTGAACAAGGAAGCTAGTAGGTCTTCTGGAATTTCGAGCCTGCTTGTAGCACATGACGAAAGGTAACAGGATATTAATGAAAAAGGTGGTGTTTATCTGTAAGAATTGTCAGGCAACTAAAGTAAACCTGTGAGAATTTTCAGGAAACTCTTTTCCTCTAGAGGACAGTCAGCTCTTTCTTCCATTTATTCCCTAAATGTTCCGTTTTCAATCAATATGAAGAATCCTGTCCAAGAACAACTGAGGGCCACCTCATTGAGGGCTGGGCAAGTGTGTGGTGAGGAAAGAATCCCACAAAGAAGAAAGGCCTTAAGGAATATTGACTTTCACCTATTTATGCGCCATATACCTAGTCTGCTAGCTTGCCATACTAGTAATTATTAATATTTGGTATTTTACTCTTGAAAAATGATGAAAATACTGACTGTATAGGAATACCTGTAGCGTTTTGTCCATATATCACTAGGATAAGTGTTAACTCTATTGTAATTCTGAGCAGTTGGCTTCATGTGTGCAGAAATAAACTAGTTTTGCAGGAAAAAAGGTTTGCTGCTGCTCTTGACAGCTCTAGATCTAGCTGCTTGACGATAGTGTTGGAGAAGAAGGCTTCTTGAAGCAGGAAATTTGCATAGTACAGATCTGCAGGTACCATGGTGATGAGTACCATATGTGTCTTGAAATGCTCTGATGCAGTCAGTAGCTTGGAGCAAGGTACCACCCTGTTAGGCACAGTTTCCAGAAACATGCTGTGTGTGATATTTCAATCTACCAAGTTGTCTCTGTGCTTGGCTTGTTCTGAACATCTTGCAGACTGAAATTCTTAGATTTTGTTGAGGTTCTCTGTGTTGTAGCTTACTGTAGGCAGGGGGTTTCAGTTTGTGTTCATACTGTGCTCGCTAATTGTTAATGATGTGAAAAAGCACAGGAGTTTATTTTACAGCAAAAAGATTTAAACCTTAGTTTCTTATTACTGAATCCTAATGTTTTCTGAATAAGTAAAATTACTCTAAAGCATAAAAATAAAGAACTAAGACACAGGTAAATGTAAGTATGGGAAAAGATTACAGGATTCCAGAGTAAAGAGTTATTTTATTAATGCCTGTGCCTCAGTCTTTCTGTAAATATTTAAGGAAATATTTAAGTGATGCGGGTGAGACTTTTCAGTGAGTGTGATTGAAATAATGTATCAATTTTTTTTTCCTGCTTGTCTAGTGTAACTGAAACAACTGTGCTTCAAAATACAAATTGCACTGGATCCTAGTGTGGTCAAGGATCTAAGGACATCTGTTCTTTCTGTGGCATAGTGGGAGTGATGGCTGAAGGTTTTTGCTTGAACAAGGCAGTGAGAGCACTTTATTTTGCATACTTCTTTCAAGATAAGAAATCATGGGGAAACATCTGTGTGTAGAGTATGGAAATCTACAGTGTTGTACTTTGTATGCTGCTGTATGCTGTATTAGTGGATAGTATTTGTTTTCCATCCTCATTTTTCTTGGACTGAAGTCCTAAATCAAGTGTGTGAAGTAGCAGAGGGCGGTCCTGTTAAGGAAGAGTAGATGCTCTAATAATTCTAGAGAATGAAACTGAAATTGTCCCACTTAGTCCTTTGCCAAGAGTAAGTGAGCACACTCAAGAAAGACTTATTTTTATGGTCTATTTCGTGTTGTAAAATGCAAAAGAACCCTTTTCCGAACAGGATGGTTGCATTTAATATGCATACTTAATTGCACATCTAACTGTATGTGTATATATGCACACACAATGAAAGACATAATTTTTCATCCCATCTGTACTTGCATGCTGTCTTACGTCTGCACTAGCAACACAGGTCAAGGATAAAGTAAAGGGATGAGACTTGCAATCAGTGACTTTTCCAACAGAGTGATTAAATTATTATCCAGTTATACCCTTGGGAGTTTCTGGGCTTATAAATAGTAAGCAGTATGGTCATCAGAAAAAACAAGTTTTTTTTTTGTGTTTAGAGAGTAGTTATTTCTTTAGTCATTGTTCTGAATTGCATCAGGAACTAACTGCTAAATTTTTACTTTCTGCAGTGAAGGATCTCTTCTGACTTGGCAATATTTGTGTTTCCTTTTTTTCTGCTGAAGGTTTGAAGTTAGCTCGTTGGATCAGCTTACACTATCCATGTTTTAAAATAAATGAGGAAGCAAATGCAGAGATTATATTTCAGGTGTTGGTTCAGAAAATGACTAAACTTTGATGTAATTGAATTCAGTTTAGATGGGTTGAATATTGCTGCTGCTCTAATTAAAGAAAGAAGACTACGCCTTACTAATATGGATTCTTGTGGCTGCCTAAAATTTATTCTTTTTTTGAAGTACGAATGAACAGGTGAGCTCTTCTGCTACGCAAAGTCGGTGTTTGTGCTTTTGTGCTTAGACAATTATGCATTAACTATTTCCTGCAGACTGAAGAGGATGACCTGCTTAGTAATATTCAAAAAGAAGGATAAATATAACTCAATCTGCTTTAGTGATGATCTGCTTATTTTGTCCTTGGTTAAAATCAAAAGGAAAGCAAACAATTTTGTAGGTCTGATATGCTAGTAAGAGATAAAATGGCGGAGTATGCCTTGGCTTTGCTGTTGGGAATTCAGTTTTACAAACACTTGGACAAGTGTTCAGCTTTTCAGATGTAAATAGTCCCATTAGATGAAATCTGTGTCTAAATGGAATCAATGGTAAACCTGTGGCAGTTTAAATAAGGCTAGAATTTCATGAATGAGTTCAGTGAGACTACTTGTATACATAAACACATGGCTGAGTGTTTGCAGGATAGAGGGCCTGCGAGGATAGGAGAATAAGACTCCTGCAACACAGTTTGAAATCTGACCTGTCTTGCTGCTGAACCATGAAGAGCAACAGTGAGGAAGTAGGGGACCGTTTTGTGCATAAACAAATGCAGTATATAAAACATCATAAATAACTACAATTCATAAAATGCTTGGTTGGCCGTAAATAATGAAGCAGTGAAAATGTTTATGGGATGTACTTATAATATGTTTTTATTTTATATTTTTTGGCACAAATCATTATTATGTTTCATTATTCAGAAAAACTTAGTAGCAGGAGACTTTCTTTTGGAAGAGGGAAAGTAAAATAGAAAATACAGGGCAGCCCCCCCATCTTGTCCTTTCAGTCACAGGAGTCATGCAACATTTTGTAATTGTGCCAACTGTTTTAATCATCATGTATATTAACTACTTAATTTTACACCACACTTGGTAAAGAAACACTGTGGGTATTACCATAATTGTGATGGTTCTCACCATCTGAGGCTCTCCCCTCCAGATGTTTCACCAGTTTGCAAATTTGATTTGGAGCTGCATGTGCAGCAAAACAACTGTTACGTACTCTAACAGATCTGTCTCTCTTTGTGCAGAGCATCTTTGCAGAGCCTAGTTTCACATTTCTTGGTGAGAAATATCATTGAATAACTGCCCTCTTATAATCCTGTGAGATTTAGAAAAGTGCAATTTTCCAGGTTTTTGAGGGAGTCCTAATTTACATTTCATAACACACACAGCAATTAGCATGAAGTCTTATGGCAGCTTGACAGTCCTTTGTGCCTATGGAGACAGTTACACAATAGTGCATGTGCAGATAATGTTATCAGGTGCCCTTAGTGCTTGCTCACTTGTTTTATCTGGGGCATACTAAAAAGCTGCAGCCTAATTCTCATTCAAACTCAACCTGCTCTGTTGTACAATGAACTTGCATAAAGAGAGAAATGTTGAAGTCTTAAGAAAATAATAGTTGCCATTCGTTGTTCTGAGTGACCTCATTTTGGCATGCTGAGATTGTTTTTCTCTGTGCATGGCTTTGAATGCCAGTGATGGGAGGAATGTGACCTCCTAGGTAAGGTCAGATTCGCGCTGCAAAGTTTCTTTCTGTCTTTGCTTTCTCTCCCCTCACAGGCAGGTGTAGAACCTTGTCTCTTCTCCAGGCTGGAGACTAGTAGTGCCTGTGTGTTTGGAGAATGGAGAACATCCCAGCTGCATTGTCCTGCTGATCGTGCAATCCAGCTGTTGTTGGGGAATAGAGAGGGGAGACTTGGTGTAGTGGGCAAGAAGGCAAAGAAGCAGAGCAGCAAGGTGGTAGGTTTGGCACTGGTACCAAAGTCTTTGGCTGTTATGTGCACAGATGACTGGGGCGAATACTTCTGTACTTCTAACTCCTTGTTGACTTTTTTTTTTTAGGTTTAAAGCATTTTTGTTTCAGTCTGATAAGATACTAATGCAATTTCATTCACTTCCGTTCAGTTACTTTATCCAACTGTGTAGGGAGCAATACCTTAGCGTGTTTTTAGGAGCTCTTGAGATTTTCTGCCCCAAGGAATTTTGGACTGAAAGGTATAAGAGGAGCAATGTGTGGAAAAGAGGCAGTGTATGCATAGTGGTCCTGTGTCTTAGAGACCGAATAGTGTTTGCAGGTGCAAGAGCCATCTAAACATTATGGTGTCAAATAGGGGAGGTCTAGTGAAAGGAAAAAGCAAGGCAGAAGATGTAACAAGAGAAAGGTGAAATGAGATACAGACCTTGTTGGCTCTTAGGCGTGTGAGATGCGAAAGATCCAAGCCCAGTACACAAGCTGTGGGAAGAATTGCTCTCAGATTATGAATGCTGCTGCCTTTGCTGAGAGACATTATCCCTAGGCTTTGGCAATCTCAGCTGTTCCTGTCGTAGGAAGCCAGGCTGGGTCAAACTGCTTAAGCCTGTTTGCCTGATGGGAACAAACCTAAGATCGATCACGCTATCAGCATGGTCAGCAGGTCTGAAGGGATGGCTCTTCATAGGGTAAGTGAGGGGAAGCAACCAGTGCAGATAATCTTGTCAGAGGGTACCAGGGAAGCCTGTCCAGAGAGGCCTCTGGGGGTTTCACTCTTGCCTTTCATGGGTTTTCATCTTACTCTTCTAACCTGTTCTCTCTGTCTCCCCGGGTGGTTTTCTCCTCTTGTTTCCTACAATAGAAAGCTATGAAGACATATACCGAAAACAGATGCTGGAACCAAAGGAGGAGGAATGAGCAATGACTTAATAGATTTAGGTCCATTGAAGAAGAAAGACACAATATGGCCTAAAAAAGAGATAAATTGTTTGGGAAAGGAAAATGGTTTAATGTGACTGAAGACAGAGACTTAGCTGATGCTGTGCAAAAGCTAGATTGCTACAGAAGCTACGGTTTTGTGACTGCCTTGTTTGGCTATTCTTGCACTAATTCCTAGTTTGAGACAGATGGTGATGCAGAGCGCTGCTGCTTTGAGTTGGCCCTTGCCAAGGCTGCTGTTTGGCTAATGAAGCATGAGGTTTTAACCTCGTCTTGGCAATAGTGGTTTGGATGGAAGTCTAACTATCATCAGAGACAAGGCCATTTTTAGGGCTATATGTATGAAGAAATAGTTGATATAAAGCCATGGAAAACTCTGGAGAAATGGCCCTGTGCTTTATGCTTTGAATACTTTATACTGAAGAAGTTTTCAAATCCCTCTCAACGTGAGAGCTGACTGTGAGTGTCAAATGTGGCACTCATTTATTGCCCCGTTATAAGATTAAATGTTATGCATTAAACAAGTATTCTTTTCCCTGTTTGCTTAGGTTACTGTTTTAGTAGACACATATCTTTAATTCCAGGTAGATAGGCTTTTCTCTCTCTTTCTGGACTTACTCTTCTTTCCTACCATGTCTTAGCTTCAAGGACAAAGGAAAACTTAATTTTTACATTAAAGAAGAAATTATTTGTGAAGACACATTATACTCCCAGGCTTCCAAGACTTGTAGTCTGAAACTGGAAATGTAGCCACAACTAATGTATTCAGAGACCAGCTCTATGTGGAGTTTTACTGAAATGTTTGGTGAATGCTCTCAAGAGCAATGAGTGAAGCTTTATAAGTTTTTTTTGTAGTTCCCTGTGTACTGCCTGATGTTTAATACTGGCATGATCTTGCTAGAAATGTATTATATAATTAGACCTATCAATTTACCATGAAAAATAGAATAGTGATAGTATTCCCCATCCCCATTAGCTTGTTTGTGTATCTACCTCTCTCATCCTAAACCGGGAAGAAAATACTGAGATCTTTATTGCCATTTTTTTTTAATATGCCATTTTCTTAGGTAAGAGGAATGCTTTAAAAGTGCTAATGGCTATGGCCTGTGTTTGCATTTAGCTGATACAGCATTTCTTATAATGCGTCTGTATTCTGTGCATGGTGAGATTGGTTTTGTACTTAGTGGCAGAATTGTTTTGCATGTGATGTGGGAGCAGCATTGCTTGCACAGGTAAGCCAGTAGCAACTGCAGAGGAGGTTTTCTTGTACCGTGGAAGTGCTGCTCCCACCAAAGCTGTAGGTCAAGGTAATGCTATGAAAGCAAGTCAGGTGGTAGGTAGATAATGGCAAAATTCAGGAGGCAAAAACAAGACCTATTATATGTGAAAGTAAAAAAAAAAAAAATCTATAGTGAGCATTCAGGAATGCTAGTACTTTTCATAATGATTTTATCAATTGTTTTTGTAAAGTATCTTAAGTTCATGTGGCAATAATATTCTATTTTCAAGGCGATTAAGTTGGGGTTTTGGAGACTCTATAAATATGAGGAACAACTGCAATCTCTGTCTGACCTAAGAAAGGACTAAAATCAGGAAGTCATCCTGGGTGACACATGGGCAGTGTGTACTCTTGAATTCCTCCAAGATCTAAATATACTCAGAGTCTGAGCTGAAACAGCATTGTTTGTCTGCTTCAATGTTAATCCAAGTTGTATTTCTGGCATGTGCTAGAGTTGTAGTTTTATCTTCAGGGCAGATGTAGCCAGAAAACTGAGATAGAGACCAGGACCAGACTTAGTCAATAAATGTCTTATCTGCAGTATGGGTGGTTCAAAAAGTATAAACTATATAATTTCTAATTCATTATCATAACATGATTTCTGAAGCAACCTGATCCTTCTAGATTTATGTCCTTGTTATTTGAGACACTATATAAAGGAAAGCTGTCCCAGCCCTAAATCCTTGTTGTTCAGGCCCCTATTCTGGAATAAAAGCCCCCACCCAAAACCAACATACTTAATATCTACCCCTGCCCATTTATTATTTTACTTAGTAGGATTGATTGTATGAACCTAAACATTGCTATTGCTTATTTTTTCAAGAACATAAAAATCTCAGATTTTGCTCATGTTTTATTTCTGATTACTTCATGCTGTGGGTATCAATGAGATAATGAAAATTTGTATCTGGAACATTATTGTGGGGAAAGCAAATTGTGTGCAATGTTTCTCATCAACAATAATCAAAGGATTGACTATTACAATTAAAATTAATTGCATTTAATAAAGAATTGCAGCCTTTTTTTTTTCTTTTTGGCAATATATTTAAATCACATGCTCATAACTTTCCCTTTGTGTTTCAGAAAGCTTTTGTAAAATTCTGTTTTCCTGTTTCAGTGTAACTATGTCTAGGAGAAAAGGGATTCGATATTTCCTGAAGGTAGTTATATTTCTTAAATCATTGAATGAAAATGCAGTGGTTAATGTTAATAAATATTTACTTTGATTATAAGCTTGGAATCATCAGCAGTGCCACCAGCTAATCTGTGAATTTGCCTGAGGTGGTGATGTGAGCCTTCAGAGCGTTATATTTGAAGTTGCACTCATTCATTGATTAACTGAATAAAATTTGCATCTTTAACAAAGACCAGCCTATAGCTTTCTCTAGGTAAATAGTTCTATGCATATTTTTCAGGAGTATTTTACAAATTTTTTCCCTTTTAATTGTTTTAACATTACTTTCTCCTGTTTGTTGGGGTTTTTGGTTTTTTTTCTCTTTTTTTTAATGTTTAGTGAAAGCTTGTTTTCAATATCAAACAAAACCCAAACCCTACCAGAAAAAAATATTAGGCATAAAAGCAATTTCATATCATCATAGACCATGAACTGTGAAAGTGATAAAAACTCGACTAATCTTCCCACAAGTCAGTATTAATTTTTTTCTGTCTCCTGGTTATTGTGATGTTGTGTTTGTTTCTTTTTAATATATCTTTTTTTTTTAGTGTTGTCATTTGCTTTGTCTGTGTTCACTTATTCTTTCCTCCCTCACTCTTACATCATACCTTCTATGGGCCAAGGACAAACCTGCTTGGAGCTTGTACTTGTCTTGCAGGAATGCATCTTCAGTATGGGTTGGATTCTTTAAGTGTCATTACTCTCTTCTCAAAACCTGATATTTTCATTGATTCTTATAATTCATGTAATCTGCTTTGGTCAGAAAGAGTGCCAGGGTTGATGTTGGTGAATACTGGTAATGATGTCTCTTCTATATTGCATGAAGTTCTTTAACACTATGAGATCATAAAACAGAAAAATAATAGGAAACCATTGTGTTTATGTAAAATGTGCTCTACTCATCAGTTTTCCTCATGAACTGCAGTACACTCTCTAGAACACCTTTGCCAGCAGAGCAGATCTGTGAGAATCTTCCCCTTGTTGGGGTCAGGATCCTCTTTAGATCTTGAGCATTTGTAGTCCTGAGGATATGCTGGTTTCCCAGAGTGTTTGCTGCAGAACTGGTGTGTCAGCCTTGCTGAAAGCCTTTGGCTTGTCCTCGCCTCCTGCTTTGCTTGAATAATCCTGCTGCAGCTGTCGGAGTTTCCCTTTGATTCCTCTGGCTTCAGCAAAGCTGCAGGGGCACAAGAAACCTGGCCCTGACCCCTGCTGAGCTGGTGGAGATAAGAGCAACATCATCCTCATTGAACCTGTGTACCATTGCCCTATTTCAGCTGAGTGAATGGTCAAAATCAGATTCTTTGATTTCCAAGGATGATTGACAGGCAGTCCTCCCCTAATGCTGGTCCCTCAGTGATGCCAGCTGCATGTGCCCTGTCCCCAGTGCTCCTGTGGGTGGAGTGTGGAATAGTGGTGTGGTGTCAGCAGTTCCCTGTGATAGCATCCCTGCTTGTGACAACTAGAGGGAAAACGTGGGTGTTTGTAGATGAGGTTGTACTCAGATTTGATTGAGACCTGCTGTCCATTGTTGAGATCCAATGCAGAAAGTGTTTCAGTGGTTATCTGGTTAGGAGCTGGGTGCTAGGCAGCAGGAGATCAAAAATACAGAGCTGCCGAGTTGGTCCTGTTGCATTTGGTATTGTTTGTGAGGCTCAGTGGAACACACATCCCTTATTTTAGATGATGTCTCACTGTCCCTAAAAACACATCTCTTAAAAGTTTTGCTTTTGCTATTTTTAGCTTCAGCATGCATTTGTGAACTAACTGTACTCAGGAAGGGTGCTCTGCCATTGATTCAGTTGTTGTCCTACAAGACAGTTCTTGTCCCACTGAACTATTTTGGAAATGGCTTAATGTATAATCTGCAGTATGAAGAGGCTGGCAGTGAGAAGGGTAGGTGATTAAATCATTCCATAAATACTGATAGACAGTTTGAACATATACTGCTCCGATTAACTGCCTTCACTTTATGTATATAATGTTCTGTAAAAATAATTTGTTTTCCTACAGGTAAAAAGTTAATCTTCTAATTTTAAATTAATCTGGGTTTAATCTCTATTAGTGCAATCTACTTTCTTTTTTATTTTTGACATAATTTTCCACTCTGCTAGGCAAATTCAGAAGTTTTAGCATTAGAACCTGGTACATGAGACCTTTTCAAGTGTGTAGGTATTGCAGATTGCCTTTTCTGCAGCTTCCACATCACTTTGTTTAATAGTAACTTTTTCAATGTCTAGAAGTGTACAGGGGTGATACAAAGATTATTCCTTATTTCAATCTACAAACACTCGTCTTTCAGGAACTGGGCTTTGCAATAACCCTTTTACCCTTGAGCGCTCTCTGCAGTATTAATCCCAGCAAAACTGCTGAATGGTACATGTACAAGATGGAAAGGTATTTTTGCAAAGTCTTGCGATGTCATGAGATTAAATGTGTGTCTTTGTCCCTTGGTTTTTGTTGTTATCAAAATGTGGAGGTTGTGGCTTTCATATAATCTCTTATCCAGGGCAATTTTCAGGAATTCCAGTTTGTAGCATTCTTTCTACCAGAAGAATTGCCCAAATATTGAAACTTCTAAATTCACTTATGTTCCTCCTGTTTGAGGAGATAATGTGCAATGGGGAAGAGTATTTTTAGCCTCTGTAAAATGCGGTTTTCGACAGCTTTACTTTCTGGTTCCAGTCTGATATTTCATAGATTTTGAGTTTGTGGGTTTGTTAGTTTTTTTTGTTTGTTTGTTTGTTTTTGTGTGGTTTTTTTTGTTTTGTTTTTGTTTTGTTTGTTTGTTTTGTTTTGTGTTTTTTGTTCTGATGTGAGTATTGAGTTTGTATAGGTTTTTCAGTCATGTTGCATTTCTACCTTCCTCAGATTTTTCTGCTTTCCTGTGAAAAAACTAGCTGTTAAGTCCCTGGTTTTTTATGACAGTTTTGAAAATGACCCTGGAACAAATAACACAAAAGTGATTTTGCTGAAGCAGCTTTACCTGAGTCTTTGCATTGATGTAGCTGGGCACTGCTGGTTGTAATGCAGGCAGACCTACTGGCAGGTGCTTTAAGGCCAATACGTATTTTTTCTTCCTCTTTTCCAGTTTTTTTTTTTGTTTTGATATTTACTTGGTTTTTCTTTGTAGTGATTTTAATTTTGGATTTTTGAGCAGTATTAGTGAGAGTGCAAAGCCTGAAGAGATCTGCTTAGTTATTGCAGTACTTCTGTTAATAGTTGACGATATATTTGCAAGAGCAGCCTTCTGCAGAATGCTTCCATTTATTCATTTATTTGTTTTCAAGACAGCAAGGCTAAGTACACAGTTAGGTTTAAACCAGCATCAGTCCAGTGCACAGATGGAGAACACCTATTTTGTGCCTGTGCTTCAGGGTGGGATTTTCCCAGCACAGATGTGTGTAAGCAGAAGTCATAAATACATTTGCTTAGTTTGTGCTTTTCATCAAATTTTGTGTCTGTTTAAGGACTTTTTGTTGACCTGTTTGGAGTTTCTTTCCTGAGCATATATGAAGAACCACCAGGAGGTGAACTCCTGCTTTCAGAGTAACGTACTTTTAATCGAGTGGAGTTGTAAGCTCTTAAATTGTGTATGACCTGTTTGGCCTTACAAATCCCTTCTAGAAGAGATAGTCAGCAAATGTATTGTAACTAGGGTCTATTGGAAAAGGTTGCAGTCTGGAGAGGAATATGCAAGCTGTACTTTAAACTTCTTTCCATTAGAAGTTTCCTTGGTTGCCGAGGAAGTAAAGCAATGATTATGTTATGGGGCTGACAGTTTTGCTAATGTTTCATATTTTCAGAACAAGACTGTTCAGTTGTCGAGGATGATGTAAACTTCAAGGACTCTTACTAATCTTTTTGATGGGACTAAAATATATTTTTATACCTTCTTCCTCCCTAACAAACCCTCCAAACCTCTTTTCTCAAGGTGACAGAGGAATGAACTCCCTATTTAATGGATTTTTTCATGGAATTACAGCAAGTAATTAGGTACTCTCTGCCCCTCTGGTGGTGTAAAAAGCTCCACAGGCTCTAAGCTGGGCTCTCTTTACCGAGGACTAAGTGTGTTGGAGTTCTCCCTGCTGCGTTTCCTGCTGTTGCTTTTTACAACTCCTTTGGTGTTGTAAGTACTTGCTGGGAAGGGAGCTGTTACCCATGTCCCATTCATAAATGCCTTGTTCCTACTTTATCTCTTCATAGTGAGAAGTGTTACTTTGTTCCTACTTTATCTCTTCATAGTGAGAAGTGTTACTTTCATCCCTTTCTTTTTTCCTTTGGTCCGCTTAGGAAATAAGATACAGAGACTGTGCTTGCTCTCTCTCTGTTGCAATTACCTTTGTGTGTTTAAGGGCATTGGACTTAAGCGTTTTACTACATACACTGGGTATCTGTGCTCATGGTAAAATTATGTTAACTCAGATACTGATGACTTTTCCTTCCTCTTCGATTTCAGGATGTCAGTGAAAGACTCAGGAGTGACCAATCTGCAGTTGAGACCATGATGCTGCATCCTCATCCTCTTCCCTTAGAGAAAGAGACAGGAAGTGATATTCTTCCTTACTTTTGATATTGGCAAACATGGTGATGTCTTTTTTATTGAATAAAGAGGAAACATAAGTGGAGGCAGTTTGTATTCTACTTTTTTCTGCTATGCGTGTTCTCATGTGTATGTGAGAGGTGGGTCTGCAGTGGTGTCTGATACTGATAGCAGAGCTCTTGCTGTGTAACCCATTTCTGATTTAAAAACTTGATCCTGATGTCATACTAGCAGTATGAGCAAGATTTATTTTGCCTAACTTCATCTTAAGATATTTAGGTCTAGTTGGAAGTTGTTATGGGGATAAGAATATTGCTCAGAGGGAACGAAGATGTGCAGCATGTGCAGGCTCGATGAGTTTCATTGCCAGAGAGACTTCCCTCCTTCTCTGTCTCCATTCTTAATAGTTCAGTGTTTCAAGTCAAATGTTTTAAAGCATTTACTTCTCCTACATGCATGAGAGGATTCTCTCCTTTAACTTTAATATGATTGTTTATTAATAACCTTTAGAAATAGTCATTTAGGTTGATAAGGAGTGGATACTGTTTTTTTGCTTAAAAGGACAATGATATTGAAGATGAACAAATAGTGTTGCTAAAATATGCAGAATATATCATGTTAACTTTTGTTTTAAAAGTCTTTCTTTGCCTGTAATACTACATGAGAAAACTATCACATAAAAAGGTGATAAGTTAGGGACTAGCATTATTGTTGGTTTACTGTGCACATCAGTCTTTTTAAAGCAGGATTAATAGAAAAATATCAAAAAATTAGTGGCATCATCTTTTATCCTCCTTCCCTTCCCCTGTTCTTTATGTTTAAAAGAAAAAAAAAATCCAAGAAAACACCCTGCTGTTATATCTGAGCTAGAGTTTTAGCTGCTGTAAGTTAATACATAGCTAGTAAACAGAATTAGGTTGACTCACAACAAAAAAAAAATGTTCCTTATTTCATCTTTCAACAGGAAGAAGGCTGACTGATTTTTAAAAACAGCTACAATTACGACAAAGAAAAGAAATCAAAATATTCTGTAAAACAAGAAGAGTTTGTGGAGTTGTCTTTTCCTAGGCATGCAGGAAGACAGAGGCATGATGCAAGTAAAGCAGTTAAATTAGGTCGTGGCATGAGTTTTAGTGGGGACTGCTAGGAAATAATTTGCAGAGTGGAGGAGAGCTTCCTTCCTTAATTGTTTCCACCTGGTAGCAGGCTATTGTCAGACCAGGGACCTCTCTGCCCCTTGGAGCAGCACTCTGAATGAGAAATACACTGTGCTCTGTGAGTAAGTAGTTTTTGGATAATAGCTATTTCTGCCTGGCTTCGTTTTACAAAGCTGTTTGGGAATGTGATAGAACAGCATTCTCCTTTAGGAATACATGCTTTCCCACTGTGGTCTCACTTGGGAGACTGTTTTGCTGTGTTTCTGTTTTTGTGTTGCTGCTTCTGCTACTGCAAGCACAATGGTATGTTTTTAAAGTTCCATATAAAAATTTGAAGTGTTATATTACCTGTTAAAGCACTGTGACTTCTCTGTTCTGAAAAAATTCACCCAGAAGTTGTTTAGGAATGCAGTGCCTTACTAGAAGACAAATTAAATAGACAGTCTTTTATTATGCTCTAGATGTAGCTACTAGGAAGGAGAAAAAGGCTTGCCTAACACACACACACAAAAAAAAGTGTAAGGAGCAGGCATGCATGTGAAGTGATATCACCACCTGATCTTGAAAAAAATCACAATGACTTCTAATGCAAGCCCTCACTTTGTGGAAATCAACTTACCACATCTAATGCAGCTCAAAAATTCAGTCCAGTTTTAGTAGCTGAAGGCTAGAATGCGCAAGTCCCTCCTTTTGTAATCTATGCCTCTTTAAAAATGTCCTTGATTTCTGCCTTCAAAGTCAGGAGGACATAGAAGTGAAATGGGTTAAGCTTTCATCAGAAATCAGCTGAAATGTGGATTTCCAAGCTTAGCGTATAGTATTACTGCAGGCTGGCTGTGTACACCTGTTTGTAGTTTTAGTCTCATTTAATTTCTCTCAAATGATGGTACTCTATCCTAATTAATAGTTTGCTATGTTTGTTGATGGACTTGGGAATCAAAAATTAAAAATAAAATTGCAGCAATTAAAAATGTGTCTGTAGTGAGACTCAGGACTCTCTGGATACATTAGTAAGTGCAATCCCACTGGTTGCTGACAGCCCACTGCTGGTGTTGCACAGGTGGCTTTGTCAGGATGGAACACACACATTCCTCACACGCCTGGCATCCCTGACATGGAGCAGGAGGCAGACAAATGCCTGCGGACTGCTGGGGATGCTTCATCTGCCAGAGCTACCCTGGATTCCAGGAGCTGCTTGGTACTAGCTGTGGAATATTAAGCAGGGTTGAATCTGCCTCAGTATGTTGGAATGAGATTGCATATTTCATTAAAGCCTAATTTATTTTTCATGGGGAAATACCAGAGGCTTCAGTAATTATCATACTTCTAAGATTGGGAGAAAGATGCTTGGATGAAATTTAGCAAACAAGGCTGTCATCGCTCGTTTAGTAACTCCTTTGTGAATCGTTTTGAACCTAATTTGCATGATTGTAGCAGACCCAGAGAAACTTTTGCTGCAATTATTCAGTGATACCACTATATAATCAGCTGGAAGTAGTGGGTATGCTTCTTAAAAAGCTTTTTTTCCACAATTTCTGGCCTTTTCAGTCCCTTTCTCAGCCTCCCTGAGGGCATCCTGAGACAACCTGGCACTGACCCAGAGAAGACAGATATGTGGAGGATAGTGGGTTGGACGGAGGAGGGAAGTTGGCCATTCAATAGAAGGATAAGATTTGGGTTTTTCAAATTTGAACCTGCATTTCTTGAAATCTGTAAGGTTTAGGGACAAAAACCTTGTGAGTTGCTCACATCCCTCATACTGGAGCCTGGATTGAAAGTGCTTCGTACATCTAGGGTTAACAATCTAATATAGGAATTGAATTGAGTCCGTGTAACTTGCATGGTAAATTTGGAAATGTTTGCCAGATGAGAAAAAAAAAGGGGGGTTGGGAAGTTAGAGAGTGAGTAGTGCCAAACAAGCTCTAAAGTTGTCTTACTTTGCTCTTTATTTCAAGTAGGAGACTAGGAAGCTGAGTCTTGAGTTATAATGAAAAAGGAGTTTCACAGTATAATTGTGAAAATTAAGTATTTGTAAATGACAGAGTTCAAGACTGACAGGAAAGAAATACATTAAATCTGAAACAGCAGCACAGATATTTTTGATGGTGATGAGGTAGGGTGGAAAGTGCTTGTGGAGCTCTGTGGGACAATGTAATTTTTGTTCCCAGGCTGTGGAAGTGGTTAGCAGCTGCTTATTGCCTGTAACAGTTTGTTCTTAATTGATGAGGGGTTCCCATCTTGAGTATTCAGTTGTATGCTTATATCTCCTCTGCCTTGGTGTTCTCTAAACCGTTTAAGAAGCCTGGCATATCTCTTCCACCATGGTAGCAGAAATCAAATTGCATCAGAACAATCAGACATTGTGAAGTGAGTTGTTAGGAAGTCTCTTTGCCTGAGATACAGCTGTTTCTTGAGCATATGTTATCACAACAGCTACAAGTCTCAGTAAAGCTGCATGGAAAAGAAAGAGTTGTCACTGAATTACTGTTCAAAAGAGAAATAAAATCCAAGTCAACACCCATCTTCAGAGGAGCTGAAATACAGCATGGCTTGTACTTACTGCCTTTTGGGTGTGCTTGGTTTTTATTTATTTTGCAACATAGATGGATGGCCTGAGGAAAAAAAACCAATTAAAAATGCACAAACCATTTTCAGATAATGTTGCTGAACGGGCTGCTCTGTTCTGTGCAGATGCAGTTCCAGCGTGCTGTTGCACATGTGTTGGTGCATATAAAAAACTGACTTAAGTTTAGTGCTGTTCTTAGTACGCTGTTGCTTTTGTAATCACTTGGTTTGATACTTGGTATCAAAGCTGGGAGTAGCTTTGTCAGTGTGCTTGTGATGTTAACTAACATGCTCATAGTGGCATTTTTTTTAACAATTCAGAGACAATAATTTTAAAGATATCATCATTGCTGTTTAAAAGATGTGTTGGCTAAGCTAAAAGAAGGAAACATAAATGATTTGAATACATATGTCTGAGCACTGTTTCATTTTAAGCAGTCATAACACTTTACCTTTATTGGTAAAAGTTTATTGGTTTCCTGAATTTCAATAGCCTTTGGTCTGATCCCTTCATGAACAACTGAATCCTGCTGGCAGCACAGGGATCTTTTCAAGTGTTGCCATGCCATTTGCATGCATTTCTGCATTGTGATATTGTTGCCTGTAATGTACAGTTGTGATGCTGTAATGTTTTTAAAGCCATGCCTCCATGTCTAATTCTTGGTTAGTAATTTAACCAATCTCCTGTATAAATGTGATGTTTTTGTTTCCACTTCATTGCTGTGTAATTGCCTGGCTTACTTAATTTTATGGTTAGTGGACAATCTCTCTTCAAAGGATTTGGGAATCCTTCTACCAGTTAGATAACATCTCTTTTGCCATTGTGCTTATATAATGGTGTATGATGGTATAAAACTGAGGCTCCTAAAGCAATTTGATTATTCATTCAGATAAGAAGTCTTACCATAAGTCATTGTTGACAGTGAAATGGAAACGGGGTAGTTTTAGTGGCTTAGGTGAATGTACAATTGCTCCAGCATTCTCCGAGTGTGCTATGAAATGGTTCCCTATAAGAGTTCTTACAGGGTACCCTATGGCCATATGTTCTTTGTTCTTTTTTATGGAAACAGTTTCTTGTGAAGACTGTGGCCTTGTATCTCTTACTAGGCAAAAGCATTGTTCTCTCCTGCAGAGCAAAGATATGATTAGGGAATGGGTTTTGTGGTGGGGCCTCTGCTTTTTCTCTGTGGAAAGACAGGGCAAGGATATGCAGTGCAGAAGAAATGGAGACTGGCAAAGCCATTTAAGTGCTTGTGTTCTGTAGTGAAGGAAGCATGTAGCATGAAGAGTGCTCTTGAACTTAATGGTGCTCATGTTGTTGCAGAATAAGAAAAAAAAAATGACCTTTTTGATGTAAGCGCCTTTCTCTTGAACCTTTAACTTTCACAGTTGGTGAGAAGGGAAGGAAGCTGCATGTGACTGCTTCATTAACAGAGAATGTAATTATGACTTGTATTCTTGATTTATTATTGAGCACTGATAGTGAATGACAGTATGAAGAATGCTCTTAGAAATAGTCTGTCTCAAACTTTGCGGTTGGGCTTCAGCTTCTCTTTAGTATCTGTGTTATGTGTGTTGGGTGGATGCCCAGGTTGTCAGAAATGCTGATGACTCTGCTCTCTGTATCTTCATCAGAGCATCAGGAATTCGAACAAGTGACTAGGAGGCCAGCCTGACTTTCTGGCTTCTCCTCCTGCCTTGCCTTTTAGGATTTTTTGTTTGTTTGTTTTTCCCCTGACTGGCATGAAGGCATCCTTAATTACAGCTGCATTCTGCTGACAGAAGTTTGCTTGGCTAGCAGGGAAGATATCAGCCCAATTCCTACTTGCTGCCTCCTGGAGGTGAGGTGGGACAGTAGAAAATCAATTAAGAGATGACAAAGCACATTTTAAAATGAACTGAGTAGATGAAACTCCCAAAAGTATGGAACTATTTGCAGGAAAGGTTTTGACATTTGCATAATTACATTAACATTTGTAAATCAAATGCATTTCTTGTGTCACGGGAGAGAGGCTGGTTTTAAATATTCTATGAAATTTCGTTTAATATTTGATAGTGAAAGAATTTTTTAGAGCGTGTAATTGAGTTGGATTCATGGATAAACAAGTTAAAAGTGATTTCTATCTGTGTTTCTTGTTCCACATAAATCCCCAATTTTCTATGCTCTCTTGAGTACTCTTAGCACTTTAGCAGTAAAACCTTTATTTTACCTGACATTAGAACCGGTTTCTCAGTGAAAGCAGTTTCTCCTATTAAAGCATCATTCTTTTGTCAGTAAGAATATTGCTTAATTGAATATCCTGTCTGTAAATACTAATTGTGCTTCCAGGTGACCTCCAGGTATGCTTCTCATCTTCTTGTCAATATAGAAGAGTGCTTAAAGACCAAAGACAGAGGGAACATTTTTGTTGGAGAGACGATGTTCCCAGTTTAGTTACCTGTAGAAAATTTCTTCTGTGTCACTTAGGACTTGGTGTTCTTGATATGTGATAGTAGCGTTTTCTTCCAATTTTGTTTTGTTTTGCAAGATTGTCAATTATGTATTCATGATTTCTGAAATGTTTGGCATATATCTGTTGAATATTATGTTTTTATAGAGTTCTCTTATTGTGACATTATTGTCACTACCAGTAATGTAAGATTGATTTGAAATTGAATCTCTACTATGCCAGTGAGTAGTGCATCCAATTTGCACGTGAACTAATCCATTTGTGTTCTGAACTCAGGGAAAATATAACCTTTTCCAAAAGAAGACTTGATATCCTAGAATGTTAATTACCTTTAAAATATCTTAGAGACTTGTATTAACACCACTTAATAATTATGAGATTTATTTAGAAACAAATGTGTTAACCTCCTTGATACAGGAAGCCTTGCATAGTTCTTGAGCTCAGATTTATATAACACTCTTCATCAAGCTAGGCTTCCGTGGATTGTTCTGAGCTGCAATCACAGGAGTCAGCTTTGTAAATGGACAGTTTCACATTTGCTTAAAAGGTGGCTTGTAAATGAAGTAGTAAATTTTAGTTAAGGAAGGTACATCAAAGATTTATGTGCTTAATCTTGAAATTGCTGAACTCTGATGTTTAAGTCCTTGCAGCATTTTGCTTTGATAGCCAAGCCAAATCCATGCCAGGGTATCACATTGCCATTGTTCAGTGTGGAAAGACTGGAAAGTGCCTCACTAGGAATTGTTTGGTACAGTGTAGTGTCTCAGTCTTCTGCTGGAAATTATGCTTACTAAGTAGAATAATGTTCTTGGTGAGGAGAAATAACATGCTATCAGGAAATAACTAAAGAAAACTGTATAGCATACCCTATACTAATTGTAGGGGGAGACAAATTCTTGGCAAGAAATTTAGGAATGTTTCCAATTAAGACTGTAAAGGTCCAAATATTTATTTTTCTTTTCTTCCAAGAAGGAAAAGAAACATTGTCTTTTCAGAAATTGTTAAGTGTTTTGTCCCATTTTGTAAAGTAATAGTGTTGCTGTTGACTCTCAACTGGTGAATGTAAGCTCTCACCTCTCGTGGATATGATACTTAAGATACTGTGTACTCTACATGTTAGTCATAGTTAGAAGTTCCTATCAAGGAAGCCAGCAAATGAGGAGATAAGGCTGTACTTAAAATGTACAAAAACGATTGTAGACTCATTTATCTGACTGCTCTGGTACGCACTGCATTAAAGTACATAATGAATAACTACATCACAGTTCATGTAGGGTTTAACATTCTTAGGTTAGGCTTTTATCAAAGGCATTAAAAGAATGAATAGCTATCGTATGTATAAATCATATGGATAAGCAGAATGTAAAGCAGAAGTGAAGTATGCTGCACTCCTTGGTGGCTAATCTGCAAAGGATAACAGCATATGTTCCCTGTGCAGTTACATAGCTACCCCTTCAGTTTGCATAGGTCCCATCACAAATCTTCAAGCTTCAAATCATATTTATTTATAACGTTTTATTTTTTGTCCGAATTTGAAGTTATGATAAGAGAATAATGTAGAGTTTTCTCTGTTAATGATGAGTGCATACAAGTAGTTAGGAAGAATGTAGTGCTGCACTGTGTCTTTTGTTTTCTCTTCTTCCCTGCTCTCCCCACCGCCCCCTTTCTAAATGATTTTTTTTTTTTTTGCCTTCTGATTTTGTACTGGATAAGAAAGGATCTTACTGACTTGTTTGGTGTTTGCTTGGAACAAGGACACTTCTCTAGTAGAGTTTGGGAATAAAAGAAAGCACATTATCAGTACTGATGGATGGTTAACTGGTTTTCCACAACACACTGAGAACAGTGAAGTAACTATGTTCTATGTTTAGTAATGCGTTTTCATCTCTTTTGCTTCACGCTAGGGAGATATGATCCTTGGTTTTGGCTGGTGACCTTTCACCTGCGCATAATATTTTGGTCATCAAGTTTAATCCAGATCTAGATCTTGGTCTTGATTTGTGTTACTGTACTACTGTTCTTAACCACTTCTTAAATCTCTGGGAAGAATGAAGTTACTGCAAGAAGAGAGTGTGCTATGTGTTAACGGTATTCCTCACCATGGCTAGGTGACCCCTGTCACTGTGTATGAGTGCAGAAATGTAACTTGTATTTGTCTGCAAAGTCTGCAAGAGAATCTGCAATTAGGCTCTTGGAAGCAGGTGTTTTCTGCTGCCTGTTACATTGAATGCGTCTTCAGGAGAGGCACCAAAAACCCAGGCTGCTTGGAAGGGGACTGGGCTGTTTGGTTCTAAGGTTTTCTTCACGTTGGAATTTACTTAGTTTCTTTTCCCTCTGACTGGTGTGAAAAAGTCCAAACTAGGATTAGCTCTGAAGCAGGCTAAGTCATTCTGTTTTCCCAGACTTTAGGAAGAGAAGGTTATGTTGACTTTACTCTCATTGAACTCTGTTCTCATCCATAGTCCGTGTATTTTTTGGGTCTCTGGCAAGGAGAACACCTTATGGAAGGGAATTTATTTATCTGGTAACCTTTTTCAGGAAACCCTGAAAAAGAGAGCTTTTGGCTATGTATATATCTCTGTGCAATATGCCATCTAGGGCAATGTCTGAAAATTACCGGGGGGACAAAATTTTTCTACTCACTGAATCTGGTTTTGATGATAATAGAGAATTGCATTGAAGCAAAAAAAATGTACACCTTTAAACCTTCAATTAATACTAAAAATTAATCAATTTTTATTCACTCCTCAATCAGAGGAGTGGTATTCTTCCTGTGCTCTCCTTCTGCCTCAGATTTTAAGATCTAAGCATTAGAGGCTGTGGGTTGTATAAAGACACAACTTTTGGCTTTTGTACTTTCATTTTATTCTGTTTCAATTAAACAAACAAAATGAGAACTAATCAAGTCTAATACTCCCTCTGAATTAACTGCAAACTTAGAGACATGTCTGACTGCACTGATATTTTGATAATATGGAGGTGCTTACAATCTGATTAACACATGCAGCATTCTTCTTCTCTCCTGCTGGGAATAAAAGTCTGGGGCTGATAAAATGTTTCCTGACCTTGAATATGAGGGTATAATATTTCTTTCTTGGTAAACATATGAGTGCTGATATTTGCTGATTTTCTTTTGAGAGATATAGTAAACAGTACAACTTGTGAGAAAATATGCATAGTAAATTCTACTCATCTCCTCTCTTTTTTCATGAGAATGTCTTACTCCATGAAGGAATAAGTTAAAAAAAGTAGGAATGTATGTAGCTACCATTAAGCTAATAAAATAAAATGCTTATTTTGGTTTAAAGAGCTTTCTGTTTAGAATTTATGCTTAAAACATTGAAGTAAAAATAGGATAATTGTTACATTTTTTTTTTTGTGTATACATCTGGGAATTCTACTTTGCATCTTCTAAAATGCGGTAAATAAAAAAAGAACGAACTAACACATACCTGACTTTAAAAGTTTGCTAAAAATGTATCTAAAAAAATTTATAAAGACTTGATCTTTCGCCCCCACCTTTATGATTTCCCAAATTCAGTGGTGCTTCCATTTTTTTTGGGCTGAGTTAAAGTGATTTCCTTTGGAGCTTGCAATGACACTTAATAAGGGTCTGCCTACAACCATGGTTGAATTAGGAAGTGTTGAGAGTCAGGAGACTAGAGGGGAGAAATGCCCAGCTGAAAGCATTTGAATTAGTAGATTTTTAGCTTTTCATAACAATCAAACAAAAAAAAGAATCATTATATGTTCTTCCCTCCTGGTTATGTAGCTCAGATTCCATAACAATAAAAGTTATCCTAGTGTAGCCAAGTTCTACTCGTAAAGCAGCAGCTTTCTCAGCTGCAGGTGGGGATGGATGGATGGAGATGCAACTCAAGCTAGGAAGATGTTTCAGTCACTGTTATCCCTCCCCTCACTGGTATCTGCCTCTTTGAAGTGCTGGTTCCAGATTTTGTCAGGAGTCCCATTTGGCTTCCATTCAGATCTGATCAAATAAAGATGAGAGAGAAATTTACATCTTTGCTATACCAGACATTCTCTTACGGGTATTTGTTTTTGGTGATTGGCACACTGTATTTGTCAGGAAACTGTCTTTGAAATGCTGTTGGCACTCAGCACTTGATATCTTTAGTACAGTATAACCTGAGACTTCCCTAGCAGCCTTCAAACTTCTTCGGGGAGGGTGGGAATATCTTCAATGTCTTGAGAAACAGGGGGCCCTTCCCAGCCCTAAAGAAGGGATTAGTGTCGTATAGTCAGTGTTTAAAACCAACACAGTTAATAGCGAGCACAGCCTTATGACAGTCCTGGAAGAGGGAGATTGGTGATCACTGAAAGGTGAGTCTGGTTTTGTTCTGATGGCAGCTTGTGGCCACTCTGGTGATGTTGACTGTCTGTGGGTTAAGGAAGGCAGGATGAGAAGAGCAGCTCTGGAAGAGGAGCCCTTTGTTCCGAGTCTTCTGGCATTTAAGGTTATGGAGAGCACATCTACGCCGGAGATGATAGCTGAGCAGGAACTGTGATGTTTTTGTTGCTATATTGTTTTTATAGTTGGAGGAGGAAGAGAGGAGGGATGCTTGTAAAAGGTGCTTTCCTCCTAGGGAGAATGTTTTTCCTGTTTGATCCTGTGACTACAGCAGGGAGGAAATAGAAGCCATAGAACTTGCAGGAGACACATTTCTCCAGTAGAAAGTTGCTAATATGCAACTGTCAGCTGGGCAATCTCCTAAAATGCTCTGTTTCCACCCTGACTGCTCCTTGTTCCCATTGATCAGTGGTTGGGCTGTCAGCTTCTGTTTATAAGTCATTGTAACTAGCTTGGTTCCTTCTTCTGGGGTCAGCGCAAGATGTAGACACGGCTACAGCAGTGTCCTGTGGTATTTATTTGAACAGTTGGGTTTTTGACAAGGGAAGGCAACATTTATTGAGAAGTTCAGAGGGATTATGTGAAATGTCATCTGCAGCCTGTGCCTGGAAGGTGGAGGGAGGGATTATAGGATTTACTGTGGGTGATGTGAACCTGCACATCTGCCTGGTTTTGCTATGGTGAAGATCAGTGGCTATTTCTGGATACATTTTGGGGGTTTTGAAGTGGTGGCCTTGCTTGTGTCAGTAAGCATTACCCATGTAAGGGTTATGAAGTCCAATCATGTGACACAAGACTACATAAATAAAATATACATTTTTTTATATAATTACATTGTGCCTGGTCCACTGCTGCTCAACTCATCTGGAAGCCTTTGGTGATGGCCTGGCAGCCTATTCAGATAAGAAAAATAAACCTTTTCTTGCTTTTTCATGATCTCACTCAGTTCACCATTTTCAGCTTGCTATTATCATAACAAAAAAAAAGGTTAATTCATGTACTTAATGCATCTTTGAAAACAAATTTCTAAGCATTGTTCAGTCATCATTTATGGCTCTGAACTTCTAATGCGGCGTTTATTAGAAAATATTTTAGTAACCTTCCTATTGTTCAAAACAGACGTGTTTGGTTTTTCCTTTTTGAAGGCAGCTTTTAGCAGATCAGTGGTTTTTGAAAATCATCTCCCTCTTTTGTGACTGAAATTACTTCATTTCCACCTTTCTGCTGTGTGTGAAATCAATGGCATTGAGATGGAAGTCACTCTCTGTAAATGTACTATCTCTTGTAAAGTCCTCTGAAGTGATCAAGTGGTCTAAAACATTTCGTTGAGAAGAGGGTTGTTTTCCTCATAAATACAGGAAGTAGAAGCAGCATTCTTTTTGTTTTCAGTGTTCACGGAACAGAATCAAAGAATTTGATGTGTGCTTAAAAAGCAAACATGCAGAAGAACAAAAACTATGAAACAAGGCTTTGATGTTTTGCTTTTTATTTTTTTCTCCCTGGACCCTAGTACTGACAGGCAGATACAGGGCTATGAGCATTATCTTGTAGGGCTTTACACCTGATAGGAAACCAGAGTGCATTTTGAAGGATAGAATTACTTTGTTGTCTTTGGAATGGTTACTAAGCCGGGTAACAGCATGACTGTTTACAGGGAATAATGCCTCCAGGCTTTAGGCAAAGGAGTGTGAAGGATGTGAGGATAACTGGCCCTGGGAGACACCAGAGAAAGCCAGAGCCTGTCGGATAGGCTTCAGCATCCCCAGGCATCTGATCCACTGTGAAATTGAGCAAAAATAATGGTACTTTGTAACTCAGGTAGCAAGAATTTAGGACCCAATATTGCTGCTTATTACTTTCCTGAAGTGGTCTGTTGACATTTATGTTGTTTCTTTTGTGTGCAGATGTGACTCTCTGGGTCTGTGGGGAAGGTTTGCAGTAAGACATGTATGCATGCTGTTTATTGTGTCTTTGGCTCAGACACCTTACATGTTTCTTATTTAACCCTTCAAACTTTTTAAATGGAAATTTTTACTGTGGATGATTTTCAGAAATGGAGCTATGTGATTGCATTAGCCTTATTAATGTTTGTGCAGTTGTAATGTGCCATGATTTTAGTAATGGGGTTTGCAGCTCTGGGCTGAAGATTTTAGTCTTGCAGTATTACTTGGAAATAAAAGTGACTAAAATGGTTAGAAAAATTATTTATATGCTCAATAAGCATCAGGCTGGAGTCAAGATTACTGTTCTGTAAGTGATCATCCTATTTCTCCCAGTGTGCCCTTCTAGCTCTCTTCCACCTTTTATCTCTCTTCTGACTGCATGTTTAGTATGTTTTGACAATTGTTCCAAAAGGAAGGAGTCTGTCCCCTGCTGACCCATGGAATGCCTTCGAAGCTGGAAGTTACAGCATTTTGCTGAAAGATAAGAGATCATATTTTGAAATTGAAAAAAAGGGAGGGGCTGGTTTTGAGTCTGAGTCTGGCTGGGATCTGAGAAGGGAGTGCTGGTAGCTGTGCAGTGCGGTGTCCTTCCTCATGTTTCTCACCCTCCTTATGACAGGCAGCCACTGGAAGGATGCTGGCTCTCTGAAAGGAGTACTTTTTGCATGAACCAAAGGAATGAGACACAATATTTTATTTAGGCCCCAATTTACATATATTAAAGGTGTGAAGGAGGAATAGTTTGTACTGACCTAGGGGAAATAATCTATTCCTCATTTTCAATACAGCTCTGCCATTGAAGTTGATGTAGGGCCTCTATCCCATCTTTATAGCAAACTTGGGCTCTTTTGAAGTCCCTTGCACAGAATGAAAACATGAAAGAACTCAGGTAAATATTTTGTAATAAAATTGCTAACAAAGACCTCTTACTGAGAACGTGTTCTTCTGTGTTTAGGGGTGTGCATGAGGTGATTCCACCACCACATTTCATATAGTCTTGTGTGTTTGTATGTGTGGGCTCTCCTGTTTCTTTTGTGCCAACTCTCAATAAGTGAAATCTCACTGATTTATGTGTGCAGGGAATCCTGCACATTAGTTCCAGTAGGCATGACTCTTAAAATGCATTCTTACAGACAAGTGACACTTATATGAGAATGATATTAATAATTAAAGTCTTTCTTGAAACACTGATTTAAAATTGGTTTGAACCCACGCTCAATTAAGACAGCTATGCTGAGAAATTGTTTACTTACATGACTTTGAACTAGCAGCTATACACACACTACAAAAATACCTATGTTATTATTTCCTTAAAAGTAAACCAAAAATCTCCTCCTAACCTACATAGAGAGTAAGAGGCAGATGCTTCTGTGGCAGAGTAAGTCGAATAAAGGAGAATATAAGGCTGGTTATGCTTTCACTGTGTTGTCATTTTCAGAGCCACATGAAAATGGGAGTGTGTGGGAGTGGCTGCAAATTTGTATTTTTGAGATGGAAAAGGTCACTTTTCTGCATTTGAGTGTGTAGGAATGCTGAGTACATTCAAACAATGGGTTGCTAGTTAATTGATGATTGAGGGTCTGATTGTGACCTTGAGCTCTACTGCTGTGAATTAAGTTTGTTTTGAGGTGTGGCAGGCTTGAATTAGCACTTGTGTTAGTGAGGGAAGCTTCTGGCTCAGCATTTGCTTTTTAATGCCAAAATCTAGCCCACAGTGGGAAAAACTTGTGTTCTCTAAATCCCCAGATGCTATTTTCTCGAGGTAGGTAATATACAGATGCAAGACAGTTGTTCTTAGAGTATCTGCTGCAAAAGGTTGTATGTCAAAAAAATGTTACAGATACCTAGAAGAAGCAACTATGCTGTTGCCTGCGTGCTCTGCTAGAAAATATGAAACTGAAGCACTGTCGAAGCCCAAAAGGACTTTGAGTAAAATCATTAAGAAATGTATTTTCACATAAATTCACAATGTCAGGCATGAAAGGGATGTTATGATATCCTGTGATCTGAATTATACTAGATGCTTCTTTCACTCATTTATCCCTTTTGTAAAAGTGTTAAATTACTGGACAAAAATATAGTCTAGGGTTATACAACACTTCTGGTTAAGTACTTTGCTATTTTTTTTCTTAGTTTTTATTTTTAATCAAGACCTGCAGTCTGTGCATCTGTGGCTGGTAGAAAGCTGAAGACAGATATATTTGCTTCCATGCCTAATGCATAATTTCTGCAGTTTTGATCATTCCCATTTGCTTCACTTTTCATCTTTCTTTGTATAGTGTGAAAAAGAGGCGAGTTGGTTTCTTGAACATTTGTCTGTCAAAATCTACAGTGTCTCGGTTTTGGATGAGTTCTGCATCCCCAGTAAAGGACATTGGTGTTTGGGAGTCGTGTCTTAAAAGAGCTTGAAGTGAGTGTAAGAGGTGGGTTGTGCTTATAAGGGCTCTTCCTGCCATTCTGTCATCCAGAGGGAGGTCAAATTTTGGTCTAGAGAAAAAGACCTTCTGTGCCATCAGAAAAGTTGAAAAGCCAAATTGTCTTTCCTCTACTTCTCTTGAAGTGCTCCTCAGTGTTCACTTCATCAGCTTTCTGAGGGGAGAGGGAGCATGGGAGTCAGACTGCCTTATAAGTACAGCAAGTTTCTGCTTAGTTGGCATTTGAGTTGCATTATCTGTAGCACAAGTAAATAAATAGTAATGATTGAAGCCAAGCAATGCAATTAGAGAGCAAGATTTTACAATCTGACTCTCTACAGAAGAATTAGTGCATCAGATAACAAACCAATCACACACAGCATCAGGTTATTAAAAACCCTGATGATATTTGCAGTTTGTTTATGGCTGAAACATAAATCCACAAATCTGGTTTCCATAGAAAAGTGTCACACTGTAAAAGCAACACTTCTGTGTAATGTGTGTAGTGTTGTTTCTGCATCTTTTGATTTTTTTAAATTTTTATTTCAAACTTTATAGATTTCTGTGATGATGCACAATGCAATAATCCTATTGAATCCTGAGAAGGAAAAATGTAGTATTTTATTCACTTTCTACTTTTTTTTCTTTTGTTAATGTACAGCTATGGAGTGGGAAGCTTAGTGGCCAATATCAGTGCTGCTCTGAGGGCTGCTTCCAGGGGCTCCAGAGAGTCACACAGATGATTGTCCTGTCTGGGCTCCAGTCAGCTTTTGCTGCTGGAGGTAGAGCAGTGGCTGTGTGCTGAGAGCATCCTCTCCTGCCATGGGCACTCTGGGAAGCTTCAGGATGTGCCCTGGCTGGGGCATGGCATATGGGTGAGGCTGGTCAGGAGACCTCTGGTCTGTATCCTCACTAGGGTGGTTCTTGGGAATAACAGGAGACTTTCAAGATCTGGGAAAGTGGATGTGTGTTGAAGTACACCAACTGTTGGAGCAAATCAAAACCTGGTGTTACCAGTTGAACCATTTGCTATCTTATTTTCTTACAATTTTTTCAATTGTTTTTTAAGATCAATATGCCTTTCTTTAAAAAATAAAGAGACTCTCTTAGTGATGAAATTCAGCATTGCTGCATAAGTGACCACTGCAGGACCTTCACTGCACTGAGGGGTTTTTGCTTGTTTTTTAGAGTAAAATAAATTTCTCTGGTTGCTGACAAACCTTTGCTTTTAATCATACGTGAATAAGGGCACATAAAAAACTGGAAAATGAAAAAAAGTCTAGAAGTTCTAAAGAACTACTGTTGAAGACATGATATGTATGAAGTAGTGGGCCTCCTATAATGTTTTACAGTATAATAAAATGTGTAAAGGTTTTTATAACAATGTATAGTTTTAGTTCTGTACAACACAGATTGTCAAAAATGCTCAGCTGATATTGCTTCTCATCTCTCTAGTCTGAAACAAGTCTGTTAAAATCACTTACAATATTAGGTGAGAATCAGGATATCTGTTTTAGCAGGACTTTCAGACAGAAGCAGCCTCAGAGCTGAATCAGTGCTTGATACTTCATGTTTCATGAGAAAAATGTTGAATAAGAGAATACAGATCTTTCAAAATGTGGAAATAGCATTTATGACTGTCATGTAATTCAACATCTTATCCTCCCAAATGTCCAGAAAAATTTACATCTAAGGGATACAAATGTTATATTTTTGTACAGTGAGCAGAACCAAAAAATGGCTAGAAACATTTGTTCTCAGAAAGACATGGTAAATCCTTTTTGTCTGATTTACTGAATAAATTTTGCTGCAGCATAAGACTTCAGTATTGCAAAGCTAATGTTCTAAGCATTATGAGCAAAATCTAACTTCTAGTATGATCACACTGTCTCTGTCAAATCCCAGGTTAGTGCACTGGTACGTACTCATGTGATTTCCAGATAAGTAATCCGACTGCTTGCCAGATTCTTGTTTTCTGTAAAGCTGGCAGAACTACTATTTGACACTGGCTAAAAAGCATTTTTAAAGGATTTTTCCAGTTCTCCTTTTTATCTTATTTTTCTCCTGGATCAGTACTATAAATGATGATTTTAGATTCTCACTGATGGTGATAAATTCATGATTTTCATACTGAATCCCATCATCCTGAGCTCAACTGTTTGCAAAACACTGCTCTACAACACGTAAGTGCTATTCTTGTGATCTCATGCAATACTATCCTGTTTCATTTCATTTCATCAGGATTGATTTTTGAGTAACCAGATGGCTTAGTCTTCTCTAAGAGTCTATAAGGAAATGCCTTGCCCGGAAAACTTTGTGTTTCGCGATATTTAAGTTTGCTGTGATTTAACGGTTTATAAGAGAGCGTATTCAGCTTTTTTTGTGTGGTTCACCAGCAGGGTTTCATTGCTGATCCTCAGACTCATAAATGGAGACCACAATTCTGTTGCCGGATGCCTTTCAGAGCAAAGCCTGTTTGGCTGACAGGATGCTGGTTCCATGTGTGCTGTTGCTTAGGCTGCTCAGGCAGTCTCTTCAAAACCTTAATCCTCTGTCTGTTTGCAGGATCTGGATGTATGTAGTGCAGCTAATATGAACTGAAGAAATATAGCACAAAAAAGGCAACATTTTCTTTTGTTTTTCTTGTACAGTGGATAAATCCAAATAGAATGATTCTAAAATGCTATTTTAATTGCCCAAATAATTATTTAAAAAAAATCAGGAAATATTAAGTTTAAAGAGTATTTAATTCTTTTTGACCTCTATCATGGCATATTGGATAGTCATTAAGTATATAATTATTTAGTGTGAAAATTAGCTTCTTATTACTTTTTTCTTTTTTCCAATGTGTATGTTCAGTGTTAATTTTTCTTTTGTTATAGAACAGTGAATGACACTTTGAATTGCATTTTTTCCTAGTTTTCTATAAAAAGGCTACTTTCAGTTAAATATTGCTGCAGTATCTTGGATATTACTGTATTGTGTTCTTGAGATAGTTAAGGCCAACCAGGTAGTGTTCCGTATGAGGAAAAGTGCAGCCAGAAGGTAAAGGTAAGTAATGGCTCCACTTCGGTCAGTGCTTGGGAGCTTGCATCTGGGGAGTTGCGTGCAGTGTGGGGCTTCCCAGTGCAAGAGAAAAGTTTATGAAGAAGAGCAAGTCCAGCAGAGAAATGTTGAGGTGGTTTGAGGATAAAGGTGTAAGTGCGGGGGGGAGGCTGAGGAAATTGCATTGCCTCAAGTTGGAGATGAGAGGACTAAGGGGGAATCTGACTGCTGACTTCAGCTCTCTAAAGGAGGGCATTTAGAAGAGATAGATCTTGGACACATCTAGTGGAAATGGCAGACAGCAGTCACATGTTTGTTGAAGGAGAATTTTGATTAGGTAGAAGGCAAATAAGTATCCACAGTATATGTAGCTAAGCGCTGGAAGAGGTTTCTCAGGTCTCGGAGCCCTTAAGCAGCCTAGGCTGATCAAGGTAGTGAAGCAAACTGATCTTTCTTCAAAATTAGCCCTGTCTGGTGCAAGGGCTCCGACAAGACAGCCTGCTTGGACAAGACAAGAAGGTCTCTCCCAACCTAGTGTATATGCTGATTCAGTGAATAGTCCCATGAATGATGGATTTTTTTTTTTTTTAAAGTTCTTGTTGCCTTACATACACTGAATAGCTAAGAGAAATTATAACAGCCTTCCCTCTAATGGCTTCTTATCAAGGGAGGTATTTGTAGTTAAGAGACTAGACCTAATTAATTTTGCTTACCATTGTCCCTCCAGATTTGTTTGTGGAACTAAGAGACATCCCACTTTCGTTTTACCGATGGACTGGAAAGTAGGCTCTCCTGTTTTTGCAACTCCCTGGAGGTTGATCAGTTTTGAATAAATTGGTGACTGAATGGAGCTATTTGCATGAGCCAAGATAAAAGGAAAAAAATATAGAGCCTTGCTGTATTCGTAAAACATGCTATAGCTGTCAAAGCTGATTTCTCTCTTTAAGGAACTACATCTGCTTAGACAAACATATTATATGGGATTTTTTAAATAAAAGCTCATCATAAAGTTTTCAGTCTTGTATTGTCATGCAGTCAGTATTGTTCTTGAGAGTGTTAGTACATTTTTGCATGCATAAAAATTCATCTGTCTTGGTCATCTCCCTTTGCCAGGCAGATCAGGTGCATTATGTGTGTGGAATAGAAGTGTAAGGAATTTGTATATGGAGAGGACCTTTTAGAGGAAAAAGAGCTTAAAAAGACAGGGATTTTGTTTTGAAAATTTCAAGCAGCTAGTATAGTGTTGCCTTTAAACTTGGGCTGTTTGACTGGATTTTATTGTTACATTTTTCCTGTGTGCAGCTCGTTGCTTTTGAATTGAATATTTGCTGAGATGGAGGGAAAGTTTTAAATTGGTGCTAGGAGCAAACTTGCCTGAGCAAAGTTATGCCTCAGCAACACAGTAATTTGGTTTTTCAGTTGACTGTGAATTAAATGTAGGGGAAGAAACTGGGAAACGTCATTGGACAGCACTGTTCATCAGTACATTCCCTTCAAAAAACTGATAGGGCAGATCATCAGCTCAAATTAACTGTCTGTGATTGGGATTGTTTTCATGTGTTCCAGATCTTGCTTTTTCAAAGCAACTCCCTGGCAGGACTATAGAATGTTAAGGACTTTGAGTGTATGTGGAGTGGAACAAGGGATAGGATTGGGGAAAAAAATGCTGATGAGTTATTTTAGTATCATTTCCATTCCCCATTTTTTTTCTATTTTGTGTCTTAGCTGGCAATCCTATTGGTCTCTCTGCCTGACCTAAACCAGGGGTTATGTTCTTTCGTTTCCATCTTCCAAGTTCTTCCGACTTCTCCTGGGCCTGAATCACTGTCATTGTGTGACTGTATGTATAGCTCAAACTGTACACTATGGCTCAAATATCCTTTCCCCATTACATGCAGTTTCTGTGGGTGGTGAAATTAGGAAGCATGTGTGGTGGAGAAATAGCTCCATAGAAATGAGTATTCATTGGTTTCTGTTTCTTTCTTATTTGGTTTGCACCACGTGTGTTTCAGGGATAGTCTGGGGTGTGGAGGTGCTGGTGAAAACAGCACTGCTCTCTGTGCTCATGGATGAGCACATCGGAGATATCTTTAAAAGCACTGGTGCTTACCTAGGAATGTAATAATGATAGAATCCTGCTTTCTATCTAAACGTGGGTTGAGATCTCTTGGAAATATCATAAAACCTCATCTCTCTTTTTTATAGTCAGGCTATTGCCTTATATGCATTCTTCAGCTACCCTGCTTGATTCAGAGGGAAAAACACCCAAACAAAAACTCCACCCAAACAAAACCTCAAGCAAACAAACAAAGCAACCCCACCAAGCCCTCTAGAAACTGCAGACAGAAAGCCTGACACCAAACTTCTGTGTAGTGATATCATGAGTGTCCTGAGAGCTCAGTCTGGTGAGAAGAGTGTATAGCAAGAGGGGTTTGGCTGTATATTAATTATATATTAATGTGTGCTCACATGCCTACCAGCCATGCGTGTCTGTTGGGCACTGTTTCTGCAGCGCGTTTTGCCCTCTGGTCATGATCAATGATTTGTTCAATGCTCTTGGTTGTAGATGCTCTTTACTATTAGGATGTAAAGCTTAACTGTGGATGAAACATGTTAAGGAGAAAACAGACCAGTGATCTCTCAGCATTGCTTTAGCAAAATGGTACACGGTGTTCTTTTGTCTCAGACAAACTGTCCTTTCTATTTCCTCTTAATATAATTAGGAATGGAGTTCTGGTTTGTTTTATCTGCTTTTGAAATATATTCATATTTTTTTTCTTGTGCAGAAAAATAAACTGCATTTCCAAGGACAGATCAGACCACAAGCTTAGAAACAGTGCAATTAGGTTATAAAGCATATAAATGATGTAATGCATTAGTAATAGTATTGTTCTATTAGCTTCTCAGCAAAATGGTAATCATCACAATCACAATTACATATTTCAGATGCTCCAATTTATGCCTTTTACAAGTGAAATCAAGCAGAGCTATCCTGTAGCAAGAAAAGCATTAGACTGAAAGAAGGTGTTTATTATTGGGGCAGGTGTCTCTAGGTTATGAATAATGTTAGGTTCATTGGTCTTCCTCCTGGGTTTAGGGCTCAGAAGTGGTGGTAGGCACAGCTTTGGTGCTGTGAGATTTGTCTCTGGCTCTGCTGTAAACTCTTCCTGCAGTGGTGAGGGGGTTGGGGATGATGTTGTAACTGAGGATGAAGGTCAACTAAAAAAGAGGCAATCTGCTGGAAATTTTAGCTTACTTGAAAAGCATTTTTATCCCCTAATGACTAAAACGATGGCACCAGATGCAGAGTAGTGGTTTTGAGATGATTTGTATTGATCATCTTTGCTGGTGTCCTATTTTACTACCTAATAAGTACTGCTGAGCTTTTTTGTCCGAAGCTGATGATAAGATACAAGGATTGTCAACATCTTTCATTATCATTATTTTGAATTTGCATATTAACACACACATCATAATTACCCAGTTCTTTAAGGCTGTTTGTACAAGACGAGAAGAAATAAAAAAAACATACATTTGTATTTTTCATTTTGGTATTTAAGTCTGGACAATAGGATGTATGCAGTAACATATAATTATTAGGAAGGGCTGTAGATAGCAGTCTAAGAAATTCAGGATTTTTTTCCGTTGTTTTAACATGTGACCTTTTCATCTCTTTGATCCCTTAAGCTGTGTACTGCATAACCTTGGATTAGTAGAAACAAGAAATGCTGTGCATCATCTAATGACATATTTCTTCTGGCTACATCAAAAGAAGGTTAGATAAGATCTGTTTTAGAAAATCTGCGTAGTCTGCAGGAGTGATGGTTTGTAGCCAAGGATACTGTGACTTCCTTTTGCAAAGAAGGATAAAACTGAACAGTCTGCCATGCTGGTTTATCTTAAAATGCTTAGGGAAGCCTTGAACATATTTGAAATAATGTTAATTGTGTAAGAGCAGAGCTCATGTGTTCTCCTTTCCTATGTGCTGACGCTTGAAATACTAGTGAGAAGTTACTGAGGGTTGATATGACTTGTACCCCATTCTCGATTATTGAGAAGCTGCTTTTAATTCACTTGGTTTCGACAGTGTGGCATTCAAAATTCTTATTGGGTGAAGGTGGTGAACAGTATTTTTTTTCTTCCATTTGAAACTGAAATAGTGGTAATATTACTTTTCAATGTGTGTTGCTGTTGTGTAGCCCTGAAGGTTTAATTGTATCTTGGCAAATCTGGCTTAGTTCCAGCACCCTCTGTAACATGGGAGTAACATTTTTATGGTTTGGAGATGGTGCAAAACTGGCAAAGTAAGTTCAAAGATGGCATCAGTTTTTAACCATACATAGTGCTTCTCTCCTCCTCTTTAATAAAATTTATATTCACTTTTATCAGGAAGAAAAATGACTAGTGTGAGAAACAATTTTAGATAAAATTGCTTCTCTCTTGAAAGGTTAAAAACAATGCTGTAGTCTTGCAGAACAGAAATGTGCAGGCATTGTGCAGAAACCATCATTTGGGATGCAATGAATTATTTAAAATACTGTGTACAGGGGGAGACTAGCCACTCTCATTTTATGTAGAAATTCCAAGGTGCTTCAAGTGGAGTTGGTTGGAGTTACTGTGTGTGGATACACTAAAGGTAGAGGCTGGCTTTGATGCCTGGCTGCATGTTCTGTCCTCTATTTGCAGCTCTTTGCTCCTACTCCTGGCCCAGGGAGAAGTGACACCTGCATTAATGATAGCCCAAGAACTGGTGCAGTGTGCTGAAGTGCCTTGCAGTGAAACGCTTCTTCTTTGACAGTTTCCATCAGTCACACATTGGCCAATATTATTGAGTGCAACAAATCTATGGTGATGTTCACATTTAATTCATGGCTTTCAAGAAATCTGTGCAAAAGCACGTATTTCAACTATACCATGTTGTGAGTGATATTTACAGAGATGCTCAGTTGCCTCATTCACAGGGTGAGCTTGATGAAGTACAGAGGAGATCCCAGTGTAATAAAGTACTTATTATCAGCCAATAGAATTAAGGATTTGTGAGTATTTCCTATTATTATAACTGAAAGTAACAGATATATTCTTTCTCATAAAAAAGAATGTGTAGTGATTATAGTGAGTAACAATGAGATGTTACAAATGTTAAACTTCTGTGCATAAAGTTATTTGGCAGCTGATCTGGTCTGAATCAGCATTTTCCTTTAATCTCAGAGTGTACCAAAGGGATTCTGCTCCCCTCTACCTACCTACCATTACTAAATCTTATCAGAGATCAATCTTTTCATCTATTAGGAAGAAAAATAGTCAGCGTGAGAAGGAATTTTCCTATAGCTGGACCCTTAGACTAGGAAGAGACCAGATTTGCTTTTATATATTATCTTTCAAGATATAGAGGAGAGGGAAAATTGACACAGAAAAATTCAATCATTCAGCCTAGAATTTTTGTAACTAACGTTTTAAGAGGTAGACAGGATAACAGTTCCGGAATCCAGTTTGAAAGTGTTTTTGCAAAGCTTCTTGTGGGAGAAGTGAGGACGGAGTGCTATTTTTGCTCTGGCATTTTAGCACGTACAGATCTTTAGCTTTGGCATTTCTTACCTTGAAAATCTATTCTTAGTTTAAACCTAAATAGCAAAACTCACATACATGCACTGAGGTATTGACTATATCTGACATTGAATAAAAGTGCCTACAGTAACAGTGGATTTTAAATAAATAAAATATTTAGGATTTTTTTTTTTTACTTGGCATCAGAGCTCCAGTTACCTCAGAGCAATACCTTTTCATCACTATTCATTGTGGATGAAAGTGCTTCTGATTCATTGCTGAAGTGGAAGGTCTCAGTAACTAAACTGCAATCCAGATATCTGGGGGGTGAGATCAGAATTTTTAATGAAGTTTCTTGTTTACTTCAGGCAACTAAATTGTAAAGATGTGATAATTGTTTAAAATTTGGCCTTTCATAGAACTAATGTCAAACCATATTATAGGGTTCCTTTAGAGTCCAGTGTATACGCTGAAGTAGAAGCTGATCACATTGATTGTAAATATAAATGATCTCCAAGCTGGATCACTGGGGAGAAAATATGAAAATACAGTTAAGACTGTCTACATTTAAAGCATATTTCCACTGATACTAATTGCAATTATGGAAATGGTTGAAGTGGTTGCAAGTCATAGCTAGTTGTTTAGAGCCAGTTCTTCATCTCTTATGGCTGGTTAAGGAGCCTACAGCTGCTCAATGTGTCTAAGTTCAGTATTTCAATTTAGTACAGAATGAAATGAAAAATATTTAATTCAAATGCATATAGCAAAAAAGGAATTCAAGACAGCTAATAGTAATTGATCTCTAAAAAGATTTCTGTAAACAGAAAAGAAAATGCACTGTCTTAAAAATTGGTTTCTTGGGTATTTGTGCCATCATTTGGACAAGTCCTGTCATGAAAACGTCATGAAAAATGTCTGTGGTGCCTCCTAGTTCATCAAGTTTGTACCTTGGCAACATTTCACATGATACAAATGGAACAAAACTTTTGGTATGTAGTCATTTTACAGAAAAAAAAAAATTAGAGTGAATAAGCTTTTTAATGTACTCCCTTTTTTCGATTCATTTTTTAGCATTGAAAGCCTTTCCTCTTTCAAATGAGCGTGGAATCACAATTTGATCATATTCTTTCGAAGATTCTACTGTTTAAACAGATGGGGAAAAAAAAAGCCAGCAAATGCAGTTCTTTGCACCAGATGACTCCAGCCGGCGTGTTTAGAGGAAGTTTAGCTGCCGGAGAGCTTTTCTGTGCCTTTGTGATTCATTGTAGAGCAACCCTGCCTGAAGCACTTGTGCTTGCTGGGTTTTATTCCTGGGACTTACTGGTTTCAAGTTTCTTTTCTGTGTACCCTTATAACCCTGACATGGATTCTGTGACTGCAGAGACCATAAAAGATCAGTATTGTGCTGCTAATCAGGAGGGTATGGAGATGTTTGTGGATGAGACTGAATCAATCAAGCAGTTTTAGAGAGTGGTCAGGGTATTTCAGATTGCAGATATCTACTTTCATAAAGCTGAAGAAGTGGGATGTAGGCTGTAGATAATTCGTAGTATTCTGAGATTGTATTTAAGTATGTGGTCACTTCAAGGTTAGGTAGAAATTCCTGGTTACCTTCTTGTGTGATGGTTTATCTTAGTAGAACTGACCCTTCACTGATCTTCAGCTGGTGTGGTTGATGTTTGTCATTGTGGAGAATGCCTGCTCAGAGCTAGTTTAGGACCTTTACTTTAAAGTGTGGAGTAGACGTTTTTGCCTTTGGAACTGTAGCCCTTAGAGGGTGACAGTATAGAGCCTGGGGGTCACGATACATTGCTCTTAAACATGATACCGTTTTCAGGATACAGAACTCTTCTTTAATGACTGAAATGAAAACAAGTGTAGGAAACATTTCATGCTCCTAACAAACTGCATCTTAGTAAAACTTAATTCTCTGTAATTTACTTCATTTGGGAGATGTGCAAAGTGATACAAATAAAATCAAAAGATTGTTCTAAGTCATAGTGATGGAATAGGTTAACTCTTACTGTGCATTTTGCTGACAGCTGGGTAAGATGCCATTCAAATGTTAAGCACAATTTTCAATATCAGCAGTGTTAGTGAAGGCTTTTTGAGCATTCTGCTATTCTAAACAGTCTAGCACATAATTTATTTCTCAGTCTTTGGACACCAGGAAGACTGGAAGACTATAATGAAAATAGCGTGAGGTTTCTGAGTAGCACTCTAAAAAATGAAGTTCTAAAATAACTTGTTTAAAATTCTTAATTAAGAAAATGTTCTCAAATTCATCCTGTGATTTATTTCCCCCTTCCCCCTTCCCGACAATAAGGAAATAGCTGCTGTCAGATTTTCTTTTTGCTGTGTAGCTTGGTTAGATGGGTCAATGTGTGTCTTCTGGCTACAGCAACTTCCATACTTAAGTTATGGATTTTACTTTTTTGACAGTGACTTTTGGCCCATAACTGGTTTATGCTGTAAGGCTCTAATGTGGCATGAATCTGATTAAATACAAACTGGACAATGAGTTCTCCAAAAGATGAAAAAGCAGAGCTGAGTAAAGCCTATAGAGTCCAGAGCCAGCTGAGTCTTAAAAGCTGAGCTGTTCACTTAGCAGTTGAACTGAAATGACCTCCACAATTTGTGGCTGGGTTTTTTTGTTGGAAAAATTTGGCTAGAATCATGTCTACTATGAGAGCATGTGGTACATGGCTGGTCTAGAGGGATTCATCTGCTTCGTATGCCAGTATGCAACCACAAACCATATGTTCTTAGCTATTGAGTACATCTCTTATGGGTTTTAGGAGTTGGGAAGGAGCCATTAGCCTCAGAAAAATGAGTCTGAGGTGGGGGAAATACCTCTGCAATAGTCTGTTTCGTCGGGGGCTTTTGCTTAGTAAGCATATATACCATGTTAAATAAGGATGTGGAGAAATATGTACCTATAAATCTCAGTGGCACTCTGCCAATCTGACTTGGGGAGGAGTTTTGTCATGACTTTTCATGGCTGTGGAGATTTGATAGGATATTAAGTGCTTGAGCAGAGAACATCAGTTTAATGTAAGTAGAAATGTTAAAGCATCCTCTTTATAGTTGTGATAGATTGCTCATGCTTTGGAAGAAGGTAAAATCTCCCTCCTCCTCTTTAGTCTAAATTAAATAATCTTCCTGGCTTGTTAATAAGAGGAATAGTGAAACATTGAATGTTGTCACTGTCCTTTAGTGTCTTGGGTTGAAATTCTGGTTTGCCCCTCATATTGCAGTGCATACCTGAAAATCCTCCTGTGTTCCCATTGCTAAACCCACCAAAAAGTTCAGGACAGATAAGCTGAACTTTTTTTCCTGTATGACTTAGAAGAGGCATAAAGGGCTCTGTATAGAAGAGATACCTTTTAGAGGAAATGCTCTGAGTTTTTCCTACTGTGTTCCATAGTTTTAATGGTGATCGGTGTAGTAGCTTGGCCTGCATGGAAGAAGTAAAAATAAATGCAACATTACCCATTTAAATATTTTTGAATGTCATATTTAGCTCATAGGTACAGTAAGGTTTCAATATACAATATGGCTCTGTTCTTAAATTGGTACCAATTTATTATGGTAACTTCTGTGCATGGTACATGCTGCATTGTGCCCAAGAATCTGCAGAAAGGTGCTTGGATAAGTGACAGAGTATCTACATACTTTGAGGTTTAACAAAAAAAGAATTTGCAGACAGAACTGTACCTCAAGGCCAGCTGTCAGACAAAGCAAATGGTGAAATTGAAGCATTGACAGGTGACAAGAGAAGTGAGAAGTTTGTAGCACCATAGTCTGCCTTATAGTAGATGAAATTGCTATTCCTGAATAATACGAGTGTTGTACCTTACTATTCTTGGCCCAGACTTTTCCTGGCATATTAAAATTTTGTAGATCTCAGCATGGACAGAAGGAAGAGTGATTAGAGGCCTTTTATTGTTGTTGTTTTTTTAACGTTAGAATGGGGAGGCTTACTGGCATATGTAATTTGATAAAATGAAATGGACGAAACCAGTTGGAATAGGTAGAATTCTTGTAGACCATCAGGCTTTTCCTGCTACTGTATAAACCCAGAATATTCACCTTCATTCTTTTTTTTTCCCCTTTATTTAATGTTCACAGTATATACTATTAGTCATCCGGATCCAAGACTGAATAATCTTTGTGCTTGTGTGGGAATACCTATTCTTGCTTTCTGACTTCCAACTTTTGTGTAAAATGTAATGCCATTGTGATTATCGGGCTGTGTCAGTATGGTCAAGGTCTTGTTACATCAAGATTTGTAAATGACTGAGTGGAATGACTGCAGAAGGCAAATATTAGAGGTATTTAATGCTACCATCCAATATTTGAAGTAAGCTAATGCTACTGGTTCACTGTGTTCTGTAGATGAGCAGTAAAATAAGCATTTGTCCAAAAACTGAGAATGGAAAGCAGTAGCCTGTGGGAATGCTATCAGTACTACTCCAGAGATTTTTAAAAACAAACTGATGTGTGAAAATAATTCTTAAAAGGAAAAGTTGAGAGAGTAACTTAAAGTTCGTTAAAACAGTAAAATACTTGGACTCCCCAAATTTCATTTAATGGATGCTAAAATCATGGCTTAATTTTAACCTATCAAGAACTGAAAGCACATGTGAGAGTATTGTAGCTAGGATGTGTAACCAGGTGCCCATAGCTGTTGTCTCACAAGTATTAATTGTAGCTCTTCTGGAAGCAGTCACAGTTTTTAAATTTGATTTCTAGAATTTGGGAGTGAATGAATGAATGCAGCTTTACTAATCAGCTGTGTTTGTTGGTAAAATATAATTTGCTGTTTAGTTAGGTAAGTGGTGTATTTTATTTTAGACACTTTCCAGTTAAAACTTCTTGTAGTTTATAAGAGGATAAGTACACAAAGCATTAGTCTGTCAAAAGCAGTAAGGCTGTCATTGCTACCTTGGCAATCTGTTCCTGTTTTATGGATGCTGCTTCCTATTTGGCTAGTATAGGCTTTGTTTTGTGAAATTTGGGAGTGTTGGATCTCAGGAAACTGGAGATTTTGAGTTTTCTGTGCTTCTAGGCACAGACATCCTGGAAAACACTGCACTGGACTTGAAACCTTGGAGAAAGTTTGTAAATATGAATAATAAGTTAGAGATCGCAAATGTGTAGTGGGTTAGATATGTGTATTTTCACTGGGTGATGGGTTTTAAATTTGAGGTTTTTACAGTGTAGTGGTAGTTAGGGGACAAGATGGAGAATTTTGGGTGGTGTCTTTCTTCTTGTTCATCTTCTCTTCCTGCTTCTTCACGGAACTCAAGTAGTTACCTTTGGATTGGTCAGTCTAAAGTCACTCTAAGGGTCATGGGAACCTATTATTGGGTCTAAAGTATAAATAATATAGGTGTTAAACTTCTATTGGTCTGTTTAGCTTTAAAAGGCCTTGAAGCAGGCTCAGCTTGGAGCCATTTTTCCCACTTCTAGCAAGGAGCTAGAAGTGCTGCTATGCTTTCTGTGAATTTTGATAAGATATAATAAACATCCAAGACCGAACATGAAACACTGGCTCATTATTTCTATAATTTCTAATAATCCTGGATCCGAAACAAAACAGATGAGACTGATGACAAGCCACTAATTAGTGGTGCAAAAAACCTAAAAAGCCTGAAACACACTTACATGGGAATATACTTTTTTAAATTTATCTGAGAATACTAAAGGATATTGTTGTATGTCCCCTCTGGGACATACAGTATTTAAAAGAATTGCCATTCTCATTCCCATAAAATGTCAGTTTTGTTTTCAACAAGATGATGGTGATTTGGTTACATATTGAGGTAATTTAGTACCTGAATAACTAACTTATTTAGTAAAAACTGCTCAAGAATTGCTTCCTAGTTCAGTTGAGCTTTTTATATACTCAAGTAAGCAGATTTATAGCTAATCTCAAAGTTTAAAAAATGACATGCCCGATCTCTGATTTATAGAGGTCACAGAATTTGTTCAATCATCTTCTAAAGTGTAGGTAAACATGGTGTGCCTCCTGATGGACTGAAGACTGTGATATAGGTGCATCAGTTTTGTTTTTTTAATGCAAAAAAATACAAGCAAATAATTTATTATTACAGTATTTAACATCTTAAAAGTTTCTGGTTTGCTATTATGCAGTGTATTCTAATGTTTACAAGTAAGTGGTGGTCTGAGCTTGATACAGTTCCTCTTTATTTTGCATTTACAGAATCATCTTTGCTAAGTAATTACTTGAAAAATTCGTGTGTACTAATTCTTCCTGAAAATATTGGATGGAATACTGGATTGTTTCACTTTGGCACAAGAGCTGAATTACATGTGTTGAGCTTTTTTGAGCATAAGCAAGTTTTCTTTCACTACAACATCTTGCTAACAGTTTGTATGATTTGATGTAGCTTTTGGATCCTGCAAGAGCATTTGCCTGTAGGGTTTCAAATGAAATGAGCTTTCTACAGCTGTTGGCTTCCTAATGCCAAGAGTCCACAAATTAAACTGTTCCTCGTTGTTTTAAAGAAAGATCTTCAAGCATGCTTATAACCCCCTACAAAACCCCTCTCCCTTGATATTAGCCATATCTGAGAATGAAAACAAGATATGTCAAATGAAAAATAAGAAAATATGATCTTCTGTATATATTTCAATATATATTTAAACTTGAAAGTTGATGTTGAATGTACAAGTCTTGTTCCCATCAGCTGTCAACATTAAATCATGTAGCAGCTTTAGCTTTATATTTAGGATGTGGAAAAAATAGTTCTGTCAAAACAATATGAACATTTATTATGCAAATATCCAAGAAGCTTATTCTGAACTTTTGAGCCTTAAACTTGTCAGCGTCTGCTGTGCATTGTGTAAACAGGCTCTCCAATAGGATGTTAGGATCCTGGAGTAAGAGGCTAGGAAATAATTCATTCTTCCTGCAGACTCCACTGGAGCAGGCATTCTCAGAGTTCTTACACGTATGGTTCAAGCACAATGTTTCCAAACCTTAAAAGCCTTTATGCTCTTTTTTTTTCCCTTACAAACTGTGTGTGCAAATTAGGACAGAATCATTAAAATATGTGTGCATATGCATGATACATTCCCTGTTCCCACGTGTGCTTTTGCGAAATACTATTGACAATTAAATCCTTTGTTGTATTTGGACTGATTTTAATTTTATTGCTATGCCCAGATATACATACCTGGCTTACGTCTTTTATTAATGCTTAATGTATACATTCAAAAGGAGACTTAAGCTGTCTAGTTTCCAATTCCTGGTTCTTTCTCTCTGTGGATTATTTCAATGCTCTTCATTTAGCAAATGAGGAAAGCGGCGTTATTTAATACAGCTCACCCACATTAATGAAGTTGGCAACTAAAGAATTTACGTGTTATAATGATGTGCTTGTGTACAGCAGGTTTTAAAAGCATATATAATGAATTGTAATGGAAAAAAAGGTATGATGGGAACAGATAATATATGTAGTGGGTGTGCAGTCTGTTAAGACTGCAGAAGGTTTTCCTGCAGATATAATACAGTTTCTTAAAGTATTTTAACTTTTCTGTTTTGTAATCTCACAGAAGAAAGTTCTCATTTCTTTGTTGTTTGTTTTTTGGAAATGCTAAACAATATTGTTCTGTACTTTATTACAACAGAAAGTCTCACGTAAGTCCAAGACACAGGTTAAATGCCTGTTCACTTAATGAGTAAGATTAAATATCAGATAAAATGGCTTAAACTTTGAACTTGCTTCAGGGAAAACAGTCTTGCTGGATTCAGAGCTGATGTTCAAGTATTGTACAGTCAGAGCAAGTGAATTCCAAGGAAAGATGGCACCAGCGGAGGTCGCTTATTCCAGGTTTAGGCTTGTTGCATTAATGACCTGGAATGCTTCTCAACCACTGATTAAAAATCTGAACAATTATGTCATTATAATAGGATGCAATGAAGAGCAGTGTCATATTGTTTGGGAGCTTCTCATCAGAGCTTGGGTTCGGGCCCCAAAGATTTAAATCTTCATCATGTGCACTTTGCAGAGAGGGATGAGCGCTGAACAGGCTTTGAGACAGGTGAGTGTTTGCCAGGCCAGGCTGAGCCTTGCTGCCTGAAAGACTCTCATATATTCATGTTGTTACCTCCTCGTGGCTTAAGCTTAAGTGAAGCAGAGAGAGGGAGTTTCAGTGTCTTGTCAGTATTTCAAGACTGAGAGATATCCTTTTTTCTTCGTTTTGTTGGTTAAAAAAAGGAAAACAAAAAGAAATGTCATTAAAAATTGTGACCTGGACGTATTCACCAGGTTACTTCACTGATCCATAAATTCTTCAGAATCAACCTTGTTAGAGACCACAAGGTTAAAAGAAGTGTCAGAAGTTGAAAAGGGAGATAAGGGTGAGAGTTATGACAATTATTTTGAGAACAGAGCAAATTAAAATTTTGAACCCTCATATTGATGACGTAGAATTCCCCACAAGTTGTCACAGCTTCTCTCATTTAGAGAAATAAATCCAATTTATTCAGATATTTAAATTTCAAAGCATATTGCATGTTAAAGTGATGTCTTCTGATCTATATACAGAGTATCTGAAACTTTGAATGCAAGTGACACTCCTTGCTGTTACTAAATTAATAAGGAGGAATCAACATAAAAGTAATTAGCATCTTCATGTCCTGGTCTAAATTCAGAGGAACTGGCTTGCAGAAACAATAAGAATCAAAACTTCTTCTGTGTGCTGAAGAGCTGCAAATCAAAAGATATAATGCTGAACATACTGCTACAGACAGTTCTTTTCTTCCTTGAGGATCATGTAATGAAATATAAGCAGCTGCAAATGCATTGATGTTGTTAGTGAAACAGAATAAAGTTTTTACTTGCCTACTTGCAAAAAAGTGAACAAAATCCTTACCCTCCTCTTCCCCCGCAAAAAAACCCCTCCAAACAGACCTAAACCTCATTATACCTTACCTTACCTTACCTTCATGCAATCTGTTTTTCATGATGGCTTGGGAATTCTGGATATGATCTGTAATCCAGCCATACAAACATTTCTCATCTTACAGCTTTATTATAGACCTAGTCTACTTGCATGCATAAGAAACTTGCCAATGAATTTTTCTTCTTAGGGTTGCAGTCTTTCTTTCGTACTTCCTTGTGATCACATTCACCTAGTCTGAATTAAATTAAGGACAAAAAACTGGAACTATTTGCTTCCTCCCTAGAGACCTCTCATACAGTGAGGTTGATTTTGGTTAATCAAAATCAGGCCTTATGAATTTAAGGAAGTGCCGTGATTTCAAAACTGGATTCTGTGTTGTCCTGAAGAAAAATATGAATGAAACACTGGACTCTGTTCAGTCTCTCTCTGGGCCGTAATATGCATAATACAACTTCAATGCAAAGGGTGGCAGGGTGTGAGCAGTCTGAAGGTCAAATTTTTAAAATAAATAAATTGAATTCTCGTTATGGATGTTCTTTTGTAAACCACTTTAAGAAAGGAATGTGTTGAGACAGCTGTACCAGCCACAGGCAAAATCACTTGTCATTTAAAGAAGCTGAGGGGAGGATTTGCTTGCAGGTATAGCAGAGTCGTGTTGTCTCTGAGGAAAATCCCTCACCATTCAATGAGTTGTCCACCACAACTCTTAGTCCTGGGACTCTGAAAAAGTGAATTGTGTATCTTCTCTTAAGTAGCTGAGTAGAACTAATATAGTAATTGTACTGTGGAAAGGAAAGACATTACTGAACCTCTGGAAATACCTCCTGCAGTATGATGATCTGTGATCCCAGGCAATAATCTTATCAGATTGGTGTGAGTGTATGATCATGCCTAATGAAGGGCAATTTAGACATTGCATTGCCTAATAGTTGTTTTCTGTAGCTATCAGTATATAAATTGTTTTGTTAATATATACAAAATATTTCAGCCATAGAAAGGAACTTTACAATATCATGTTAATTGACAAATTAATAAAATTTGCCAGTAAAAGTCTAGCTGTAGCTTGAGTTCTAGGAGGCAGGGAAATGTTTAAACTGCTTAAACCATGTAAAACTGTATTTCTGATAAAATATGCAAAAATCCTTTTTTCATTTAAATTGAGTTTGCTGTTCTTTTCCCCATGTACCATGGATCTGACGTGTATATTTATTGTACAAAAATCTAGAGAAACAAATAGTAAATTCAGGAATCTCTTGTTTCCTTTTAGCTGTAGATGAACTGTGTAATATTTAGGAAAATATTGGAGGGGCCTCAGTGTGTTGCAAGATGTGTTTTAAGGGTGTTGTACTGTGAAGTCTTGCATGTGAGGTTTGTGTGCATGTGCCAGCAGCAGAGCTGTCTGGTTTACTGGGGGTACTTGAAGAGTAAGGACAGTTCATAACACAAAGTAAAAAATATCCAAGGTCATGTTAGGATCATCATGATCATCCATGTCCCACATTTCTTGCATTATTGATACATGTTTTCTGTACCTTCTGTCCAAAATAGCAGATAACCTTGATGTCCAGCAGAGTGGCTTAACATTTGTTGTCCATGTGATTTGTAGTGGTGGGTCTGTTATGCTGCTGGCTTTTACAGAAACGTTTGGTGGTTTTGTGGTATGAAAGATGTTGTTTTATAGTCCAAGCAGTGGCCAACAGATCCACTTCAACTTTAACCAGAGCCTGATTCCAACCGATTACCTCAGAGAATGAATCCTGGCACCTTGTGTCAGTGCTGTTACTGTGATAGACAGCAAGAACAGATCAGGCAGCTCTGCAGCTTCAGAGTTAATACTGTTGCTTTCGTGTTCAGCACTGCTGTTGCTGTAGACACATTCTTGTTCCTTGTGCTTCCTGTACCGGAGAAAGGTGAGAACTAACTACTTAGTTAAAATTAGAGGAAACATTTTCAAGAAAAGCACTCAAAATGTGATTCACCTCCAGCTTGTTTGCCTCTCATATGTTTGAGTACTCTTCATTGACTGAATGTTGTGTGCTATTTTTCCTGTGTAGACCTCTAGGGAAAATTTAAGTTAACTGAGAGAAACATGTTAATGCAAATTAAATACTTATTTTTCTTTCCTTGGTTGACGTGCCATCTTACTATCTGTCAATTGCTCAGGGGTGTTGAGTGTTTCCAAAGTCTAATTGTTATTTCCTTTAGCATAGGAGTGCTTTTCAAGCTGTTCTCAAGAGCTGAGCCCCTGTGTTCTCTCCAGAGTAGCTTGTACAGCTATGTCTTTAACTTTTAATCAACTGATACTTGTTCTTGCTTTTTCTTCCAGCTCTGGCACTTCAGCACTTGCAGTTTTGATAGTGTTTTGGCTGAACTTAACATGCATATTATTTCTGTGTGGTCAATAGTCTCTTAGCTGTTTTAAGTTACCTATAATATTGCCAGCTTTCACAGTATCACTGGGCATGTTCCTTGCTGTCTTTTGCCTGCTTGCTTACTTCCCCTAGCTCAGGTGATAAACAGTGTAATAATTTTCTTGGAAAATATGATCCAAACTCCTAAGTTTATCAGGAAATCCATATTCCAGGAATAAAGCAACTGTACTCTTATAATGTGTCTGCCCTGTGATGTACTCCTGAAGACATTTATCATTCTGTTTTGATAGTTATACTACATCATAGTTGCTTGGTGATGTCATGAGCAACCAATGTTCTAGTCTTTTTTCTGTCAGAAAAAACATTTTTAGGAATGTGACCTAAGGATAATTGATACTAGCATGCTACAAAACCGTGTAGGGACTATTTTAATATTGGAATGCTTCCTGTTTTTTCTACTTCATTGGATCCATACAAATGCTGGTTCTAAGCATACAAAGCAGCATGTAGCTACGTATTGCCCTGCCATTGGTATTGTGTGCCACTTGCTTATGAGAACGAGGAGAATAATGTTTGCTCAAGTTTACTGAAGCTATGCCTTCACGTAGAGAAGGAAAAGTTGGAAATGACCAGTTTTGTCTCTGCACTAAGATAGTTTGAGTAAAATAGGAGAGTGTTCCTCCTGGAACTACCCATGTAAGTGAACTTCAAGTAATGGTTGTGCATGTGAGCCTACTAAGAGAGGCTGGCAAGGAAAGAACTTGTCAGGGGTAGGAGAAGAGCCTATCGGAATATCCCTGCAGTTTTTAGTATTTCAGCTCTGGATCCCTATTTCCAGTTTTGAGGCATGGATCTCCATGAAAACTAAAAAACTCTTCTCTTTGTAATACACTCACTAAAATGTCCATTAGTAGTGTCACCATTTCCCACTGATCTGCCATTGCAATAGCCAGCACCAGCCCTGTTCTACTTGTTTGAGGAAATGCTGGAGTTTGAGCATGGCTGAGTGTCGTTCACAGTGTCTTTAACTTTTGGAAGCTGTTGTTACCCAGGGCAGAGCACATGGCATTAGGAAAACAACTCGAAGATTCATGATGGTGAAGAAGGACATCATTGTTTCTGTTTTTGTTAAACTGAGAGCCCAAATGGACATACCTGGGGAGACACAAGAAGTAGAGCAGGAAGGAAGGGAAATATTTTATCTGGTCATGAGGATGATGAGCAACAGTCTCCCTGGTATACCATGGCATCTGAGAGTTAAAGTAAAATTCCTGTATTTTTGATGATTCCTCCTCAAAGTGAAACAAAATTTCTCGTTCTCTAGAGTCTCAACAAGAGTTTTACCTTATGTATTTATTTTCTCTTTATACGCAACTGATGTTGTTGAGCAACTGAAGTGCTTAAAGACAGTGCTTGTGTTGGAACTGCTCAGTATCTTAAAGTAGAAAGCCTTCTGGGATTAGGAATGTACATTATTCCCTTCCTTTTCATTCCTGTCATTCCTTTTCATTCTTTTTCTGTCGAACACCAGTTAGGGGAATAATACTCACATGTGATGGAGTGCCTGCTTGTTCCCTGCTTGTTCCTCTGAGAAACAATTTTTTAATATCCATAATCATATATGACTCTGAGACTGGACTCTAATCTTGTCTCTGAAGTACAGGGGCTTTATTATTATTTTATAATAATAGCTTGTCTTCTCTTTGAAATGTAGATTTTTATTTTTATTTTTTTTTTTACTTTTGGTTATGTGTGGTTTAGGTTCTTGTAGGTTTGCCAGTTAGAGCTGTTTGTATTGTTTAGAAAGTGTGAGAAAAGGAAAATCCTTTTTACTCTCTCCAGTTAAACTTCTCTCTGGTTCCTGGAGTGATGAAGAAGAGAAAAGAAAGAAAAATTCTTATTATAGTTTTTAACATTCAACAGCTGCTTTTTAAATTATTATTATTTATTTATTCTTACGTGTATATTCTGGCATGACTCAAAAGTGAGATAGAGTATGTGGGATTCATCCTCTTCGCTCTGGGGACATTTGTCTGCGTCAGAGAAACATCACACATTGTGACAGCATTGGCAGCCTGTCTTCTCAGAGACCCAGCCCTGGAATGATGGGTGGTTGTAGATAGGGAGAGAGCCATACTGGCAAAGCTTTCTCATGCTTGCACTGCACCTGCCTTTACTGTGTCTTGATCTGTTCCAGGCCTGTAGTTGCAACAGCAGTATAGGAACCAAATTAACACTGCTTCACATGAGGGAGGAAAGAATTGAGCCATTTTTGCAGGGTGCTGCAAAACTCCACTAGTGGCTTCCAGAGTTAAATCTGTAAGCAGCCAATGTGCAATTTGAGTTGCCCTAATGAAGACATGTAAGGAGACCTTAAAAAGTACAGTCCAACAAATATTCTTACTAAGTTTCTGAATGGCGTCTATTTTTCCCTTACCTTAATAAGCAAACATGTTAATAAAATGGTTTTGTAGAGGACAGTATAGATACTTATTACAGTATGTGGCGGCTTCTCTGAATGACAGAATACCCTTGCAGTCATTTGAATTGTATTTTGCAAGCAGAGCTATGTTTCAGGAGAAATTACACTGACAGTCAGCAAACTGGCAGGTGAGGAGTGAAGTGCTATAATCAGTATTCTGGTATTCAGCTTGCTTGTGCAAAGCAGGCTTCTGTCCAGATTTGTGAAGACTTTTGGACGAAAAGTCTTAAACTTGTGGAGGGGTTTTTATGTCATTGCAAAATACTAAGCCTGTTTTTCCTTTTTAGAGAGTCTTGCTAAAGGCTGTCTTCATTCTGGTTTGCAGCTTCATTCAATCCCATTTTGTTTTTGCTCTTTTAAAGGTTTGGTTTCGCTGCAGTATAACTTTGAGCATCTGTAAGGACTCTCTATGGATTGATGAACAATAGGGGGGAACGAAACCTTTGCCAGCTCCATATGAACTAAAGCCTACGCTTTAAAATGTTCTGGGCTTCAACATATCCATCTAATGTCATGGTTCTGATTGATCAGTGCTGGGAATAGCATCAAATTCCAGCTGGTTGTGATGTGCCAGGTAATGATTAAACTGTCTCGTTTGGAAAGGGGGAAGGAAAAGGAGATGAATAAATACATATTCCGCAATTCCTTTAGTCAGAATTCCTGTAGCTCTACAGGTGTGAAATAATTTTGGCCACTTATTCCTTAGTACCTCAGAGCTTTTCTGTACTGAAGTCAGTGAGGAATGGCCTTATGGGATCAAGCTGTTGTTAGAGAAGTTGTGGTATGTTGCTACCTGTGATTTTTCTGTATGAAACCCAAAGTATTTAAGTCTGGCTTGGCAAAATTCTGAACTCTTGTCCAAGCTGTGCTTTTGCCAGCTGTGGAGCAATATTGCAAATAAGTTTTTGTATATAACTTAAAAAGCAGAAAGATTGCATTTTGTTTTGTGTGATTAGATCAGGCATCCTTTAGTTAAAGGCCTATACTAAATGAATCCATCTCAAATAAATTACATTAAGGTTTTAAGCATGTTATCTCAAAAATTTTTCTTCAATAAATGCTTTTTAAGAAAAAGAATATTGAATTCTGGGGTTATTAGATATGTTAAATGCAGGTCCTGTGTAGTAAAACTTCAGCTCAGCATAAAATAATCCATTTGCTTTAATTCTTCCGAAAGCATAAAACTAATGAGTATGGACCTGCAGATCAGAATGTGAATGTAGTGTGATGTTTTTTTAGTGGAGGTGTGAGTGAATTCACCAACAAAATTAGAGCAAGTTTGTAGGTTTCCAAATTACACTTAACTGTAAACATGGCCGCTTCTTGTGTCAAGTAGTAGAAAATAGGAAAAGCAATAACAAAGAAAATTAAGATAATTTGTTTTGCTTTTTGTTGGTAGGCTTATTTCACAGAATTATAGAATAGGTAGGGTTGGAGGGGACCTCTGGAGGTCATCTAGTCTAACCTACCTGCCAAGGCAGGCTCGCCTAGATCAGGTTAAACAGAAACACATCCAGGTGGGTTGATTTGCCTCCACAGAGGGAGACTCCAAAACCTCTCTGGGCATTCCATTCAGTGCTGTCACCCTCAGTGTAAAGAAGGTCTTCCTCAGGTTGAGGTGGGACCTCTTGTGTTTTAATTAATGGCCATTGCTCCTCATCCTGTTGCTGCACACCACTGAAAAGAGCCCATCACCACCTTCTTGGCAGCAGCCTTTGAAATATTTAAGTACACTTATGAGATCCTGTCTCAGTCTTCTCCAGACTAAACATGCACAGCTCCCTCAGTCTCTCCTGACAGGAGAGATGCTCCAGACCCCTCATCATCTTTGTACCCTCTTCTGGACCCTTTCTAGCAGCTCCTTGAACTATGAAGACTGGAATTATTGATCATAGTATTCCAAATATTCCAATATTCCAGATTCGGGCTGAGCAGAGGGGGAAGATCACCTCGCTTGACCTGCTGGGTACTCTTCTGATGCACCCCAGGGTACCATTGGCCCTCCTGGTCACAAGGGCACTGCAGGCTCGTGGTCAGCTTGTCATCCACCAGGACTCCCAGGTCCTTTCTTATGGAGCTGTTCTCTAGTAGGTCAGCCCCCAACCCCTGAGTCCTTCAGTTCAAAGCCCCTCTCACCACTCTGCCCAGCTGGTTGCCAAAGAGTCTCTTGCCCTTTTTAGGCAGGTGGATCCCATCCCTCCTTACCAGGCTATAATCATTAAAGTACAATTTCCGAAGTTAATTTTAAAATCTTTCAGTCATAACCCAAAATGCTGTTTCGAAAGGTGCTGATGAATTGCTTAAACCAGAGTGGATATTCTGCTGTTACAACATTTATTCTTTAATTTCTTTGACTGAAATATTTGACACAACTTGCTGCTTGCTTATCTTAGATAATGCTATGGTTAATTGCCACCTCCATTCTCTTTTCTCTCACCTCAACTTTGCTTAACTCATGGTTTGAAGATTAATGAAAACAAGTCTCTTGAAGCTTCAGAATAATTAGTCTTTTCACTTTAATAATAGACCTTGAAAAAGGAAGTTAGATGGGCTTTCGCTGAGGTATAAATTCTTCTCCATTCTTTAAAGCAGCATAGTGCGATACTGTGCATAAGCAAGGAGAAAAAAAATATTTTTCCCTATTATGTTCAAAACTGCTCCTTAAGGAAAAGTTATTAAAACCAAATTGCATTAAAAAAACCCTTTGTTTTTCAGGACAGAAATGTACTCCAAAATCTGAACTGTTAGTGACTTTTTAAAAATTCCTATCTATGACTGAAATGAGAACTGAATGCATGTTTAACACATTGTACATATGGCATGTATTAGGCATATATAGCACTACAGGCATAAGTTAGGTTTTTTTTCTCCTTTCTTGGAAGAAAATGTCCTGAAAGTCAGGCACCGTGTTAGTTATCACTCCTAAGACATAGCATGAGGTGTTTCTTAAATTCTCAGCTTGAGCCAATAAGAATAGAGATCTGCATTTAGATGTTACCATTTTTAGAATATTCCCTGTAGTTTAAAATACATAATACAGAAAATATGTCAGTTACTAAACAGTTAATATACAGGTGTTATTTTAGATGTGGCCCCATTGCATTGTTCTGTTTAGGAAGGTTATTCCCTTTCCAATTCATCTATCTGTAAACAGCACTCAAAAGTATGAAAGCAATGATTTATTTTAACATGCTGAACTGTTGTTCCTGACCTATATTATTGTGGAACATCTGTTGCCCTAAATTTTTAGGTTTTGAAGTAGTCTGAAGCCTACAATATTTAGTCAGGTCATGTATTGACTTTCTCTGAATTTCCTCTTCAATGTTAATTTTATTTGAACGATGACTTCAGATTAGACTCCTAAAAACAAGCCTTTCTTTCATCTTCCCAAGGCTTCATTTCCCACCTCCGTCTGTGATTTTGGAGTTTTAGAATTATCTTAGTATTTTGGTCAGTTTCTCTTGGTCATTGAGCTGTGGCTCCATTCATGTGCATCCTTCTACTGACTTTGGAACAGTTGAGTACCTGTTTACTCTTACTCTCATGTTTTTGGCGGTCTCTTCATTTAGTCACTTAATTATTTTGGAAAACATACTGAATGATAGTTCCTGAAGCATCCCAAAATGTGGAAGTATTTTTAAAAGCATTATTTTATTTCCTTTTAATCTAAAATAATGTTTTCCTATTTGTTTATAAATGTGGCTTACAGGATTAGCAATGCAGTGTATACCTCCTTAAATAAAATAATTACATGATGTCTTGCTATTTATTCTTCACATTTTAGCAGGGTTCCTTAACGGATTAGGAGAAGACTGGAGTCCTTAGTGGAAGTGCTTTGTTGTGTTTTTTGGCTTTGGGTTTTGTTTACCCCCTTCAGTTAACAATGGATGATAATTTTTGTTCTACATTTTATAATAATCACTACAAAACACCAAATACAACAGGACTGATAATATCTTTGGTATGTCATTTCATTTCCCATTCAGGTTTTTTTTGATGCCCTGCATTCCTGTACCTTTCACTGGTCTGGCTCTTCCCTTGCCCCCCTACTGCCTTAGCTGCCTTCTCCTCCCGTGTGTGTGACCCTGGTTTTTGCCCTCCACATCTCCCCAGCACACATTCGTTTCCCATTGCCATTTCCTGCCTTTGCTGTGCATTATATTGAGGTTTGACCCTTTGGGCTTAGAGAAGTTTGACTTGATGCCAGGGAAGCAATGAGAAGTGATGGTCCTGCTGGCTGATGACAGCTTGTTCCTGAGCAAAGCAGCTGCAGGTAAATTTAGTTATCTGATGAGAGCAACACTTCTTCCCCCCCCCCCTTTTTTTTAAATTTTTTTTTTCCACAGGGAAATTTAGAAAAAGAACAAGCATTTTATCAAAGTTTAAGGAAGATATGAAGTTTAAGTAATGTCCTAATTGTAACAGTTTAGCAAAAACAGACAATGGTGTGTTTACCTCAATTTTACATGAAATTTGAAAAGGAAAAAGAAGTCCACCAGCAACAGAGCTTCAATATATGTTAGCATCTAAGCTAGGATTCTGGACTCTGTTCAAAGACAGTGGAAAAAATAGGTAATCTGGGCACGACTCACTTAAAGATATTTCTGAAAATAGTTGGATGAGTGCTGATTTCTCAAAGGTAGACATCTAAAGTTTGAACTATGTTACCTCACTGGAGAATCTATTCAGGGATGAGGAACACTTAACTTAGGAGCAACAATCAGTAGTAATTTTTCTTTTGAGAAGCAACCTTCTGAACTTAATATACTACCTTTAACAACAATTCATTAAAATATGAGTCCTTGTAATTAAATCAGAGTCGTTGAATAAGTATGATTGATTCCTTACAGAAATGTTTCTGTGTACTTTCTATCCTCTGTATAATGAGGAAGCATTAAATATTTTAGGGAATATTTGTACTTTCTTAATGCTGATATAATTGGGCCCTTAAATACAACGTTAGTATTTTTGGCTGGAAGTGATGTGGACTCAGCCTCTGTGTTTTGTTCAGGAAATGGTAACTGCAAATTAGTTATTGTGTCACTGTAACAACAGAGCCATTTAATTTTGTTTTCCCCTTTAGGAAGGGTAAGGCAGTGAGAGGGAGGAGAAGAGTTTAGAGATTTTTAGCATAGCTTATTGTCTACACAGACGAGGAGCTTTGCTGCTTTGTGGCTTCTGTATTGTCCCATAGAGTTTTGGTGGCTTGACCTGCTCTTCAGTCCGTTTGACCCTTGTCTTTCTACTCAAGCTTGTGCCTGTCTGATGCTAATTAGAGAGCTGTTTTCAGCCATGTTCTCCTGAAAGCAGGGTGTTGTCTAAAGACCACATTGGTGGTCCCAAACAGAGTGTTGCAACACATTTTCCCAGTTGCCCTCGCTGCCTGCACTGTGAGGACTTACCATAGAGGTGCATTATGTAGTTATTGAGCAATGAGGTTAAGGTATCAAGTGCTCAAACACTGTAGCATTGGTTTGCTCTCTGACTAGGTAATGCATTCAGCAAGGAGCATGCTGATGTCCTGCCTGTGTTCACATTCTGGTTTAATTTTTTAAAATGTAGCTGTTGATTCAAAACACAGAGAGAGTACCATATAAAAGATTATTATGTTGAAGATTCAAATAGTGCAAGACTTTTTGTGTGCTGGACTGCCTTTGCATTCCTTGTAAAAGTACTACAGAAGACCTGATAGGCATTTGGTGTCAGGGCTTCAGAAAATGACTTGAGTATTTTGAAGTAGCTGCCTGAATACAACCAAAAACGATGTATGAATTACCCTCAAACGACCTCTTTCTATTCTTTATTGTGCAGGATGTTTTAAAAATTATGAATCTTACCTATAGAATTTTTGTTTTTTGAATAATTAATATAATGTTGTTATAGTGCACCAACCAACTAGAATATCTTGTAAATATATCATAAAATATTTTGATGGAAAACAATGTTGCCTAAGTTCATGTCAGTGAAGTTAGTACCAACTTCACCAGTATGTCCTTGGATAGCTAAGACTGTTTGGAAAACATACGAACTAAAACTTCTGTCTGTAATTTTTTGACTTTTTCTTTGCATCAGGACTTCACATTTTGAGAAAGGTTTATGATGGTGGCGTTCAAAGACTGCTGATGGTTTTCATTTTTTTTCCTCTTTTGAGTAGTGTTACAAATGATGTGATAAGTTTGCTTATGAGTCCATAATAAATTGAGAATAATTTTTTAAAATCCAAGCTATTTTGAGTTAACAAAAGCACAAAAACTAATTTCTGTTAGATTGCTTTATATGTTTATCAAATGAGTAATTGCAGAATATCCATACTCAAAATCAGCTGAAACAGTTTTATATGCATATTTGCAGGTGTATAAAGCTTGCTTAGTCAAGGAAATAGTCTTCAAAAACATGAGAAATGTGACAAGTTTTGATTTCAGGAATTGTGTTAGTGAAACCTAAGTGCTTTCTTGAATTAAGTTTGTGAGCAAAAAAGACTGGACACAGTTCCTTTTTAATTAGGAGCTGTGGGCCTTATTATTTGGGAGTGATTAGACAATGCTAAGCCTCAGCTAAGATGGAAAACTTACTTTCCTCCTGACTGTTTTTAAAAACTGCAAATATGAACATAGAGTGCAGTATGCTAAGGGCGATTATTATTCATAGAGTTGTAGAATATCCAGAGCTGGAAGCGACTCACAGGGATTATTGAAGTCAAACTTCTGGCCCTACAGGAGAATCTCAAGAATAAGAGTGTGTGCCCAACAGCATTGTCTGAATGCTTGAACTCTGTCAGGCTTGATTTTGTGACCACGTCCCTGGGCAGCCTGTTCCAGTGCATGACCACGTTCTGGGTGAAGAACCTTTTCCTAATATCCAACCTAAGCATCTTCTGATGCAACTTCAGGCCATTCCCTTGGGTCCTGTCACTCGTCACCAGTGAGAAGAGATCAGTGTCTGCCCCTCTGCTTCCCCTTGTGGGGAAACTGTAGATCGAGATGAGGTCTCCCCTCAGTTTCCTCTTCTTCAGGCTGAACAGACCAAGTGACCTCAGCTGCTCCTCATAAGGCTTCCTCTCCAGACCCATCCTCATATGGATAGCCATTTTCTGGATGCTTTCTAATAGCTTTATATAATTTTTTTGTTGTGGCACCCAAAACTGCCCCCAGCACTCGAGGTTAGGCTGCCCCAGCTCAGAGCAGAGGGGACAATCCTCTCCCTTGCCTGGCTGGTGATGCTGTGTCTGATGCACCCCAGGACAGGGTTGGCCCTCCTGGCTGCCAGGGCACTGCTGAGTTGTCTTCAACTTCCACTGACCATAACCCCCAGGTCCCTTTCCACAGCTCTGCTTTCCAGCATCTCGCTTCCCAGTCTGTCCATACATCCAGGGTTGCCCTGACCCAGGTGCAGAATCCGGCACTTGCCATTGTTGAATTTCATATGGTGGTCATTGCCCATCTTTGTGTAGGGCTTCCCTGCCTTCTGGGAGCCAACAGCTCTTCCCAATTTAGTGTCCTCTGCAAACCTGGTATGCCTTCCAGTCCTGTGTCCAAGTCCTTTAAGAAAATGTTGAAGAGCACAGGTCCAAGGATGGAGCTCTGTGGAATCCTACCAGTGACAGGTCACCACTCTGGTGTCACCCCATTCACTGTAACCCTTTGTGCCTTACCCATGAGCCAGTTGCTCACTCATCATATGATGTGTTTATCCAGCTGTGTGATGGACATTTTGTTCAGAAGGATCCTGTGAGAGACAGTATTGAAACCTTTACTGAAATCCAGAAAGATTACATCAACTTGCTTTCCTTTGTTGACTGGATAGGTAATCTTATTATACAAGGAAGTAATTTTGACAATTAGGACTTTGCCCCCATGAAGCTGTGCTGGCTGTGACAGATGACTGTGTTGTCCCTCAGGTGTTTTTCAATACCTTGCAGGATAATCTTCTCCATAATTTTACCTGAACTGTTACTCTGTTTTGTGTGTGAACACAGTTATTATGTTAAATGCTTGTAGGTGTCCTTGAATATTTAGAGAAGTTCTGTAATAAGTGGATTGCCGTGAGTCATCTTGGTTGTTCATCAGACTGAAAAATTACTCTGTAGAAGAAAAATTACAGGAATAAAACCCTCTTAGCGCAGGTATCTGTGGTTTGTAATGTAGGAATGTGGATTTCATGTGTGTGTGTTTTATTTCCGATATCTTTGCTGTGAGTGATTACTGCTGAGCTTTCTGTGATTCTATCACAGCCCCAAATTGCTCTTAAACAGGAAACCTTGTCCAGTCATTTTTAAAAAAGAGTGCTTTGGCTGATGTATTTGGCATGCACATTGTCTATGACTATAGTTATAAGATACCTTATTAAGTGAACAAGAGGAAGAACTGTAATAAAGAAAAATGTCATGACACATAAGATCTCTTCAGGTGTTTTTAATCACAATGCTGCTTTTCTCTTACTAAAGCAGCATCAAGATTTTCACCCCTTCATCACTCTTAGGTTTACAGATACTTTCCTGAATGTTACTTTGCTTCCAAACGACTTCATTTTTACTTTATTAAAGAAAAAAGCAGTTAGAGTCTTCTCAGCTTAGAATCTGTGGCTCTGAACTCTTACTTGAACATTTTGATAAAAGATAAAATACTTCTTAATGTTGATTTCAAAACTGATATGCTGATACCATTTGATGTAAGGGCTGCTTTAAAAGTTTGTTTAAAACTTTGTGATCCACTTATGTGGGAAATGTACTGGAATATTTTTCCCCTAAAAGTGAGTAAAGTTATGTAAGGACTAGTATGAAAATCTGATTTTGTAGACTGCCTTGAGGTTGTTTAAAAAAATCCTGTAACTTGAGTATTGATACCCTCTGTAATTCTGTTTTACATTGCTACACTTATGGATGTTGTTCTTGTCACTGTTGCTACTCTTACCAAACTGTTGGAGTCAATATCTTCCAAGAGTTAATTCCACCTACTTCACTTTCTTGCTTCTACAGTGAAATCTGTTCTTTTTAATTTTTGTCTAAATTAGAGAGCTCTCTTCCCCTACTAGTTTTATGTAAGAGCATTGTCTCATTATTGCTGTTGCATCCTGAATGTTTTATATATTTATGTATTTCTCCAGTGGAGTGGGGTTAGAAAAGGTCAGTAAATAATTGGGCATTTTCTCTCCCCTTTTTCTTGCAGTAAATCAGGTCTTAATGCTCAATTACTCTGCAGCTATTCAGGCTATTGCAGAGTAGGTGTAAGTCACTATGCTCTAATTTGGCAGTGTTTTAGACTTTCTCTGTTGGCTTTTCTACCAGCAGTTCTGCTATTGGTAAAAATATGTAAAAGTATGATGCAAGGCAAAGAAGAGTCAAATTTGAGGTGTAGCAGAACCTTTTCTTTAATGCCAAGTTTCTAAATCTGAATCTTTTGCTGAAGTGCTGGTGCCTTCAAGTTGTCATGTGCGATGTCTTTTGTATGCCTGTGTTTAAAATTATTAGTAAGCCTTTTAAGTTGAGTAAGTTCTGTGATGCTAATTATCAGCAGCATTTGACTTTTATATTACAGCACTTAAAACCCAGAAAGGCTATTGTATGAGGCAGGTTATTGTTTTTTAATGTTATCTCGTACAAATTTTAACCTCCGAGTTGTCATTTCTTGAATAATGATTGTAAGCTTTTGTCTCCCTAATAAGAATGTATGAGTGGTCATACTAGATCAAATTGCTTATCCATCTTATGCTCACAGGAGTGAACAGCAGGTGAGGAAAGATGTGAATGAGAGCAGAGGAAAGCAGTATCACCTTAATACCAAGGATCTGCACTGAATACCTGTATTATTTGTGAGCGTTAGAGAGAATAAAGCAAAAACCTCACTTTGTAGTTCACTTCCTGCATACCACCAAATGTTTACACATGGCTGCTCCATGGCTTTTGTGTTTTTTGGGTTTTTTTTCCAATTTGAAAGTTCTCAGTCTGTTGAGCTGCCACTTATATGAAATAAGTTTATTGTTTGTTCTATCTGTATGATTTCTTGTTTCCTTTTTAAGAGAAAAAACAAAGAGAGCATGGGCTCTCTAAATCAATAAATAAATAATTGGATGCATGCACAAGTATATAGTGTGAGGGTTTTTTTTAATATCCTTATTAAAAGGATTCTACTTGAGGTTTGTAATAAATCAGCATTAAAATGCAAGCTTATGAATATCTAATAACTCCTGAGATTTTTTTTTTCTTTTTCATGGGCAATAGCTCGGCCCAAATCCATTACTTCCTAAGTAGGTATACTCAGGGTATGTTCTGCTTGACTAAATGTACATCTATAGAATATGTTAGGATTTACTAATTTAATAATTTTCATGTAATGAATTGCCTGCAAAATATTGTGAGGGCTTTCTGCAATGCTTTAGAGTTAGCCATAGTTCTTACTATTGGATTTAACCCAGCAAACTTTTTTTTGTTTTCAAACACTGTTGCTTCTTTTTTGCTCCTACACCTGTTTTTCAATAATTTAATAAAATGAGAACAGAAGAAGTGCTTTTTGGATCTTTCTAAAGACTTTCCAATGGGTGTTAAGAATATTTTGAGCCTGTCATAAGGTTTGTCTTTTTTCTAGCTGTCTTTTTTTAAAAGTAGCATTTTCTTTTAATTGCCTCCTTACATGGCAGCATTTTGCTCATGAACTTTTAATCAAAAACAATGTGTGGTTCTGGAAATTCTCTTTTTGGAAGAAATCACCAAAATTGAATTTGTGAGGATGATATCAAACCTTTATTTATTAGTATTACAGTACATGCATTTTTCTATTTTAATCTTTCTTCTATTGCATTTAGCTCTGTTTGAAAGTATGATATCTGGTTCTCCTTTTGCTGAAGTTTTATATCAGAATTTAGATCAACATAAATGGTTACTACCACACTATGCAGATTGAAGTTACTATCTGACTTGTCATGGTAGCGAACGGATTTTTGAGAGATGAACTGTAAACTTAGGAGTTCATATGCAGTTTGTCTTTTGTGAAGGTACACAGGCTTTATTTAAATATGCAGGAAGATTTACCTCCAGCTTGGTTTTGCTAGGCTGCTTTGGAACGTTGTACAGTGCTGTTTCATCTTGACTAACCTACATAATTTCCTGCCATCAGCATTTTTTCCGTCTCCTCTAGGTCATTAATAAATACATGGAACAGTGTAAGTCTCAGTACAGCTCCCCAGGGCACACCACTGTTAACTTCCTTCTGTGCTGAGAGTCTGCCATTTATTAATGCTCCTTTGCTCCTACCTGTTGGCCGGCTTTCAGGCTATCACAGGACTTTAGTACTCACTCTGTGGTTACCAAGGCTGTGTTTTGTTTTGTTTGTTTTTTAAACAGCCTCTGATGTAGGACATGTAACCTATATTCAGGGCTGCTTCCTTGCACAATGTTTTCTTAACTCGCCCAAAGAGTTCTAACTATGGAGGGAGACCATATTTCATTTGTAATGGCTGTACTTCTTTTCATCCCTGTAATGCTCATCAAAATGCTTTATTTCTCCATGTAGATTGAACCTCACAGTCCTCAACATGCAGATATTTTTCACTTTTAAGTATGCTACAGCTTACCATTTAATAGAAGAGGGTTTTAGCAGAAAACCATAATTCAGGTTGATGGTGTGTGGTAATAAGTGATGCAGCTGGGTATTTTCCAGTGAAATTGTAGCGCTGGTGTCCTCTTATTCTGATGCCTACTAGCAAAGAAAGTGAAAATATATCTACGTAGGTTTAGGGTTTTTTTCAGTTACCTTATTTTGTGAAGAATATACATTTTGTTACTGAAAATTGCAAAGTAATTTACAGGATTTTAATCTTCCTGAATAAAGAAGCTCCCTTCTTCCTATATGCCATGTTTAATCTGGCATGTTAGAAACTGTAGAATAGTTTATTAATTTGGTGTTATTGCAGTATTTCTTTCATGTAGTATTTCTCTTCTGTGGTATCATCCATTTGGCTTTGAATTTATTTTCGCAGTTTTTCACTTCTTTCAACAGTTAACATAGTTGCTATTTTTTATTTTGAGTTCATTGCCCCATTTCACACTTCCTCCTGATTCTCTCAAATGTGAGAGCTAAGTAAGCTGTTTGCCTGTTTTAGCCGAGTTGCAAATTATGGAATGAAAAACTTTCCTGTTTAGCAGCAAGCATAGATTTAATCAGTTTTATAGCTGGTGTGTAGGAAAGCAAAGCTGGGTTTATCTTATCTTTGTTTAAAACATTTTGGGGCATTGCCGCTATCAGTTGAAATTCAAAACTATCAAAATTCTGTCTTCAGTCTGTTTTAATGTAATGTAAACTTCCACATTGGTGGGTTCATGAACAAGAGCCTTGCTATCACGGGATTTGCATGCATGCGTAGACTAAATGTTGCCATATGCAAACCCCTTACTAGTTTAATATTCAGAAATGTTGATTATTTTGGGATAGACCATTGATATTTTAAAGAATGATGCATGTGTTGTGTACTTGAATTTCTCATCTGATGTTACTGAGATTATAAACTTTTCCAGTTTAGAAAAAAAGATCATGTGGATGGATGGAAGACAGTGTATCCTTGTGTTTCATTATTTAAGTACATTGTGGCACTAATTACGTGTGTGTATATATGGGGAGATGAATGTGTGGATCACTTAAGCTTGGGTGTTTTTTTTTTTAGAAAAGTTCTTTAAAAGCAGAAGAATAATGATTTTATAATAAATGTTATGATGGATTTCTCCCTGAAGAGTATGGGAAAAAAAAATTGGGGGGGAGGCGGTGGAGGGGGTTTAGTTGTATTTATAACCTGGCAATAAATTTCAGTGTCAGAAGGCTGCTGGGAAGACCTTGTCCTTTGGCTTCATTTGCTTCATTCTTTGTAGAGTCTGTTCCTTTGGGAAATACTTAGGTAATACCATTTATTTAGAGTGTTTGAGGTAACGAAGTAATTCATAGCAGATCACTTCGATTGATAATGATTGCTTCTGCTTTTTGTCTTGATATGCTGTTTGCAGTGAGATAGTCAGAGACACATAGCTGTTCTTCTACACAGGAATTAATGTCTTAAATGTCTTAAAGCTTGAAGTTGTTCCTTGTCACACTCCCTTGCCTCTGCCCAGCTGAGGTACCACATTCCAGCTGGAAGCACCCAACCTTCTCAATAACTGTGAGGAAAATGAAGAGGTCTATTGTCACTTGCTCGAGAGTTGTGAGGGGTTCCAGTTAAAAACAGACTTTGTTGCATGGCATGAAATGTGATCACATCCAAGAGAAAGACCTTGTGCTGAAGAGATTCATTCAAATAGAGATAAATTAGTGCAAACCAAAGAGAGATAGATGAGCCCAAACCAAATTCTTTACTTTTTTCTGGAATGTTATGCTGCTCTTCAGCACTCAGAGGTGACAGACTGCCATCCTCTTCCTGTGAGTGCCGTCAAGGATGGGGCTCACCTCGGGGGTGAGCTGATGCTTGAGGGGTGGTTATTCAGGTAGGTACATGTGCATGGAAGATGCAGATGTTAAGTGTTGATGTTTTCAAATGCTCCTTCAGAAGACCCAAGAAGTAAAGCTAAAGAAGGGTTGTGTAAGTTGTTTCTTCCCCATTGTGGTTGGAGTCCAGCAGCAGGATTGAGAAACCCTTTGGGCATGCAGATGCTGAACGTGAGAATGATCAGTCTGGGCTACCAGGTTGTTCTGGACAGGCACATCCTTACTGCTTGAGACGCAGAAGTGATTTTAATTCTTGTTTTTTGGTCAGCAGAATTACAAACAAACCAACTTCTCTCACCTTCTTCCTTTATTTAAGGTTTTTTTCTTCCCTTACTCTTAATAGTTTGGTGGTAGCAGGGAAAGGTGGCCATGCAAGTCTTTAGGATTGTCTGGACAGTCCTTTTTGAAGGAAGATAATTGGGTATATGTAGCTCCAAGCAAGTGGTGACATCTATTGAATTGGGGAGGTGGGTGTTGGGGGTGGCACAGCACTTCTTTCATTTGTTCAGCTGTTAAAAGCTTTGAGGATGGGCCTGCTTTCTGTATAGTGCTTGTCTGCTGTTGTTCACTTGCTGTTGCTGTAAAATTTACTTGGTAGTTTTGTTTCTGCTGAAAGTTCTCACTAGTATATGCTCATTCACACCTAAATCATCCTGTCTTTCTGGCCAAAAAGTAATTCTGTATTCTCATAATAAAAAAAAAAAGGAGAAAAAGCATAATAGTCATCTGGGTCATTTTTTAGAGGCTGACATCTTAGAGGTCAGGGCAGGCAAAGAGCTGGCTGCTATATTGATTTGGAATGCCACAGAGTATTTCTTGAAGGCTGGAAGTCATTACTTTTACAGACCTGTTATGTCTTATGTGCTCAGCATAAGCTTACTCTTTTGGCCCTTGCTGCATGCTCTCCTGCTGTGGTCCAAGTGTTTCAGACACTGACTGCACAGCCTTGCTTCTGCCTCGTATCACACACAGCTGATTCACAGATCTGTGACCTTTCACTCATCTACTGGTGTATAGTCCAGATATGTGGGAGGGATAGAGGGGCTCTGTTACTCTCTGGAAAATGTGTTAAAAGAAACAGACTTTCAGTACCAGCTTCATAAAGTAGGCATTCCATTTTCAAAGGGTCTGATTTGCCTTTGGCAGCACAGCCTCTCAACTCTGCACAGGCTGTGTTGGGAACTCATGCATAAGTGTGTGTTTTTGTGTGAATAGATGCCTTTTTCCCTGGATGCTGCTTCCATGGAACGATGTGTTAGACTTTTACATGAAGCTTCCAAGAACTGGGCACATTTGCTTTTGTATAAAATCATTTGGGTAAAAGTCCTTTTGAGCTAATCTGGCGAGGAATTGAACAAAGGTGTCTTTGCTGCTTATTCAGAAATTACTGAGCTGCCACTTCTTCCATAGTCTGAATAGAGAGGTAGGGAATAAACTTCATAGAAAGTTTAAGAAAACAAAGCAGGAATTTTCAGGAGTAACAGGCGTAATTCAAGCTAATTATTAAAAACAAAAAGTGAAATTATGGGTGCTACTACTGATAGCTTTTGCTTACAATTGTAGATTGTTATCATGCAGTTATCTGCATGCACTCTGTGTTGCTTTCCATACTTTTAATTTTGTTAACTGGATAGCCTTTGCCTTCCTCCACCTGCTGCTTTTTCCAGACAGTCTTTGAATGTCATGAGAAATGCATGCGTCTTGTTTTTGTGCTTGAAAAGATTTTCATGTACCATCTGACTTGGGGTGCCATAAAAATCCTACTGATTTGGTAATTGCAGACTTCAGGTTATTTCAAGTGTGTGGTGAAACATGAACGTTTCACATAGTGGCTGTGGAAAGGGACAAACAAGATTTGTTTTTCTAAAAAGAAAAGTAGTGTTTTGGTATTATAAGTAATGGATAATCCATTATTTACAAATGAAGTGTGAATATATGAAATAGATGTGTGAATAAAGAATTCTGTACATACAGGGCAGACAGTGAAGTAAGATCCAGATATGCACTTCTATGTGTTCTTAACTCTTTCAAGTGTCTCTTCATTTTGTCTGCCCTGAAATGTTGTTCAATGGAAATATTAGCACTTAATATTTTTCTTCCAGGGCTATTATGTTTGCTTACATAATGATTTTATTCCTCTCCATCCACAACAGAATAAAGAAAATTCCCAAATAGAATCCTCTACAGGGATGAGTGCCTTCAGTGCAGAACTTGAGTGCAAGCCCAAACACTGAACTGCTATTTTCCTTTTCAACAGGAGAAAAACGTGTAATGTCTTAGCAGCATTACTTGTAGTCTTCCTGTTATTGATGTAATCCCTCTGCATTCCATAAAACTAATATCTTCCAATGAAAATACATGAAGGAAAAAGGAAGGACTATTTGTAATTATTTTCATTTGTCAAGCAAGTTAGTGCTTGTTCTGTCTTCACTTTACTTCTTGCATTTGAAACTGAGTTCTCCATCCTACACCATTATAGCATTAGAGCTCCTCACAGTCTTTGTAGCGCTCATCATTGCAGCACAGTAAATAATTTTTTAAAAATTGCTTTTCTACAGATAAATAATTATGGGTCAAGAAGTTTTTTAAAGTTACATCTTAAAGAATTTCTCTGTGTATTTCAGTGATTTCAATGGGCATTAAAATTCTGGTAATCTGAGTTGTGTTCACTACCGAGCCTAGAGCTGCATCCCCTTTGTTTGATGTGAGCACTGCAAATGGTAATGATGGGTACCAGGCCTCTAAGGAGTGTTTTGTTAGACCACAGAAGTAATGTGTTTGGCAAAGCCAGCTACAAAAGCTCCTCCAGGTTGGGAGGTTTCTGTTGGTCTTTGGGACATGGAGACGTAATTACCTCCTCTCCTAGATGGTTCACTGTGACCTGAAGCTGCAGCAATCAGCTGATGTTAAGGGACAATCTTATTACCCATCTCCCTAACAAAATATACAGCACATATCATTTAAGCAGTGAACCGGCAACAAATTAAGTAGTTTTACTGTTTGTGACAGAACCTTAATTAATAAAATCTGACTCCAAGTGAGCAATTCTGCCCCTAGGCAGAATTGTAATTAGATGTTTTAAAGAATCATGGTATTTTTTTTCATGTGTTATTGTAATTATTGTATTTTTGGTCTTCGGTTTTCATTCTTGCATTCAAGAATCCTGAAGATCTGAAAACTTAGAGAAAGGAAGCATTACTATACTGTTGTGTGATAAAGTGTTATAAATAAACATTGTGCTTTCTCTTTGTAGCTCATAGGGATTTAAATTATTCCCTCTGGTTACTTGCTGCTTTATTATATGCCTGTTGTTGATATTTTTAAATGGAAACTGAGAGTGAAGTAAAAATTGACTGAGGGATAAATAAACTGCTTCAATAAATGGGTCTGAATATATTTTACTTGTCTCTTTTGAGCAGGTCTTGAAAAAGGCACTGGGACAAGTGATAGTAGCACATTGCTACTGTCAGGATAGTAGCATTACTCAATCAACTTTAATAAAAAAAAAGTGCATGAAAAGGCAGGGACTCCATAGGGATTTTAAAATAAGGGTTTTTTTTTAATATCAATATTGTAAATTGAACTTACTTTTCTTTTAGCTTAATAACAAAATTTTTATCACACAACAACAAGCTTTGGGGTTCTAATATATTCAGTTTTCAAGTATTTTATTTTCATGTGGAATGACAGTGAAAAGTAGTGTAATGGAGTATTGGCGGGAGTATTCTAGCCATAGTATTCTAGGAGTGGTCTAATTGCCATTGGGCTATGGTAATCACTTTATTTTCCAAATGCTTAGATTAGCAATCTATTCATCTTTTTCTAAAGGGAAATATTACTCTGAAAATGGAATGGGTTGTATTCAGTGCTGATATTTGCCATTTTTGGCCCTCTGTCCTGGATGTAGTTAATAGTGTTCTTTCTGACAGACTATGATTTCTACATAAATGTGAGAAGACCCTGGAGACTTGGAGGTGCCAATAAAATGGGTCCTATCAGATGTGGTGGACAAATTTAGGCTGTAGAAATCAGGTGCATGAATAGCACTGCTATTGGGAAGGGCTAGTGGAGTGGATGGCTTGTCTGAGTGGTGATGGCAGGACCCAGCATGTGTTTAGGTGTCTTTTCAGGTATGGGCCCCCTAAACAAACATCTGACTGACTGCTATTGCCTTCTATGAATATAAAACTCACTGGTGGTGAAAGTTGCTACTAAAGTCTTAAGAACAGATATGATGTTCTGAAATGAAGTCATGACTCTTTTACTGTTAGTGTTGAAGCCAAGCATCTGGAACTAGGGATTTAAATGAAATGTGAATGCCAGGAACCCATTTCTTGCTCATATTGCATCAAACTTCAACACTGCTGTAGTAGTACCAGACATTTGAACTCTGAAGTGTATTGACTTCTTGCAGAATATAGAAGGCCCTATTTGTATTACCTGGAAGTAGTAGCAAAGAGAATTGAGTTGATTTCCTACTAATTTTGTAAGTGCATATTCAAAGTATGCTATTTTTATTTTTGATGTTGATTCGAAAATGTGAACTGTTCAGTGTAGCTTTTGATCAGCTTGATAATGAAGCTGTATTACACACCTGTGACAAGTTTAAAATGAGGTATGTTTCTGCACATTTACTTACTGTTTCCAGTACATTTACTGATCTCTCTGCTGGAGGCATCATGGAAAAGATAAATAATACCTCTGTATGCCTACATAGAACAATTGGAATATTTTCAGTCCTTTTTGGTTCCAGAAGTATTAATAGAAATCTTTTATTCATTGTTCCATTGGAAGGTGCTCACCTCAAGTTCTGTGTGCAGTTTTGAGCACCACAACGTAAGAAGGATATAAAGTTATTAGAGAGTATCCAAAGGCGTGTCACAGGAACAGTGAAGGGTCTGGAGGGGAAGCTGTATGAGGAGCAGCTGAAGTCATTTGGTTTATTCAGCCTGGAGAAGAGGAGACTGTGGAGGTGACCTCACTGTGGTCTACAGATTATTCATGGGGGGAAGTGCAGGGGCCAATGCTGATCTCTTCTCTGTTGTGACAATGACAGGACCTGAGGGAATGACACGAAGCTTTGTCAAGAGAGCTTTAGTTCTGATGTTGGGAAAAGTTTCTTTCCCCAAGGGTTTAGTCGAGCTCTGAAAGGAGCTCTCCAGGGAGGTGGTCACAGCACCAAGCCTGACAAGTTCAAGCAGAAGTTCAAGAAACAATCGGACAATGCTCTCAGGAACTTGGTGTAATTTTTGGGATTGTGTTGTGCAGGGCCAGGAGCTGGACTCAGTGATCCTTGTGAGTCTCTTCCGACAGAATATTCTATGATTTGAAGTAGTTACATTAGTATATCTGTCCTTATGTAACTTCACCTGGTTTTAGTAGCCCATGTAAATTTTAATTGAATTGCCAGTTATGGTTAAACTGTGACAATGGGAGACTATTTAATATTGGAATAAATTCTTCTGTTAGAGGGTTAAAACTTTTTTTTGTGAGTAAGGCATAATGGAATGTTTAACATCTCTGTTGGGAAGCATAGCCAGGTGGAGGATGACCAGCAAGATGGGACACAGTGTATGGTCCTTTCTTGCAGACTCATTTCTTCTGTTGAGGAATTGGCAGTGCTGTCCAAAAGTGATATTTTTCTCCAATTGCACAGTTTACTGCAAGGTTGAAAAATATTCTTCTTGGTTTGATTCCTTGAATAGATAAAGAAATCTATTTCTCTCATTGGTAATGGTTATGTAGGCTGTATATAGCAGGTAGATGCTATAGCATGTGTGTTTATTTCAGATGGCCTTTCACACTTTAAAACCCAGACATTTGTACAGCACAGGTGAAAACCAATCAACATCATATTATTTGTCAGAAACTGGTGGTGGGGAGGAAGGGGAAGAGATCAGGGAGCTGTTAATGGAACTTCTTTTTCTACTGCAGTGATTTATTTTCAGGTAATGAAGATACTAGCTTCTTGTGACTCAGCTAATAAATATTGACCTCTACAACATGATTCAAAGTTCACAGTAGTTAGAGCAGTCTCATTGTCCTCTATGAATTTTTGGGTTACAGCAGCCAAAAAGGCACTCATTCCTTGCCCTTTCATTTGGGAACTGTGATTTCCTAGGGGCTGCCTGTTCCCGTGAGGTGACTGCTCTCAGTTGACTTCATTCAGAATTGATTACAGAAACAAGTTGAGGCTGTCCATGCTTTTAGTGTGCTTGTCAGTGCCTATTAATGTGTTTGTCAGGCTTTTTATAGATAGTCTGTGAACTTTAAAAATATAAAATGCTTACATTCATTATGATGAAGGGGATTTAACTGAACTACTCTTATTAACTTGATGCCTGTAGTATTTATGTAGTATTTTACACTTTTGAAGTGCTATACTAACATTAATTAATTTTCAAAACACCCCTGTACCGTACAGTAGGTGAGAAACTTCGTGTCTAAGTACCCATCAGCAGTGCTGAGAATGTCACCACAAGGCTATAAAAAATTACTCAACAGAGATGTTATAAATTAAAAACTTGTTTTATTTAGTTTAATGTAATTTGCTAATTCTAACTTTTGTTCATAAAGAACAGTAGATAACTGTGCTTGCTCTTAAGACTCTTGGCTCTCCTGGGTATAATGGGACAGTAGCATACAAGAAACAATCCCACATTTCTTTGCTTCCTCCCCCCTAAATTATGCTGACTGGTTTCTGCATAAATATGTTTATTGTGTTTGTGGTGCCTAGAGAGGGACAGTGTAAGGTGTGAAGTTTATACATAGATTAAAAAACCAAAAAATGACAGTGTACTTGATGATAAATCTGTTGATATAATTGGGGAAAAAGAGAGGATGCGTATTCACAGCAGCTCACAGTCAGATGTAAAAGTTTTCTGACCTGCTTTTTAGGAGCAAGATTTTAGAACCTGCTATGAAGACATTTTTAGTGAGACTATTAAGAAGTGACATTATCCAAAAAGGCAGATTGTTTGAAATTTTGATCACTTGCTTAATAGACTGTTTAAGTTCCTAAGACTGATCGCTGAATTTTAAATTAACGCTTGGTCAGAGAGGGGAGAACCTCTAGCACTCAGTCCAGCTATCAGCAAGGAAAATAAAATTTCCTGTAAATGGATCAATTTCTAGATTATTGTGGCATTTAAAAGGGAGTGATTTAGGAAAGAAGTCCCATACGTTTATTGGATGGAGTTTTTGTTTCTGGCTAGGACCATCATATACTTGGACAATTTAATGAATTTGTGTTGAAATTTCATTTATTTAGCATGGGGGAGTAATTGTATTATTTATTGGGTAACATTTTTTCCCGTAGTGTGGTTTAGTATTCCTACTACATTCTTAAATGGAAAGGGGAGAATATAGAAGGAAAAAAAAAAAAAAAAAGAAAAAAAAGAGATGGAGGAGAGGGAGATATCTTCTAATCTGATGTAGAACTGAAGAAATGTTAGAAGGTTTGGCCAGAGCAGAATAAGTCTGAAGTCTTGTGGCAGAAAAATACTTGATGCTCAGAAACCATAGTTCTTGAAATCACAGTGTGTAAAGCCAGCTTGCCATTATAATATTGAATGTTTTTGTGCATGAAATCACACTTACAAGAAGAAAATTTACTGAATCTTAGATTCCTGCTGCTGCTATAATTTTCTTTCTTTAGATTATCTTTGTTTAGCTAGATGAGTCTTACAAAAGGAAAATTAATCAATAATGCATCAGTCATGTAGAAATAATTCTTTACAGGAATATTTGTCTTGGAAGGCCTGAGTTTTAATTTATACTAACCACTCTACCCCAGGAGCTAAAGAGCTTCCAGATACCTAATTGTTTGGACTTGTCTCCTGAACACTGTTTTCTAGTGGCTGTTAAGTTATTGTATCTTTTCCTAGAAATCATGGAATTACAGAATCCTTTAGAGTGAAAAAGATCTCTAAGATAATGGAGTCCAAGACTACCACTAAATCATATCCCTAAGTTGCCACATCTACATGGAAAATGAATCTAGGAAATTTGGAATATTTTAGTTGTTTGGTTTAAAAAAGAAATAATCCCCAGCAAGTTATTTTTCTGTAAAACAAGAGCTGATTTACTCTTAGAAGTTGGCAGCTTAGACAGTGTTAATGGCAAAACAAGGAGATCTAATTTTACATCATAATATCCCTTTGGCAGTGAATTTTGAAGTTCAAAAGGTGGTTTCTGTCATCTGACCATAACCACACTTCCAAAAGGGCCGAGTGGCTGCTTAAAAATAAACCACATCAGCTTTATTAAGGGCACTGAAAAGTGGTGTTCTCTGTCTTTATGATTCTACCTATTATGTCAGTTTTACTATTTCTGGCCCTGCGGAACAGGTACTGTCATGGGACGCTGAGCTGGTTCATACATCACCTAGAGAATTGCTAATGAAGTTTCAGCTGCCAAATTCTGCCTGCAAATTAGAACAGTTTCACCTTGTTTATGTGGCTATTTTATATTCTGCTTTGCCTTTTAATTTCTAATGAATCTGCTTGTGCCTTCAAAGCCTTACTCTTGTTTTTATGTTCAACTAAAACTGATTGTCCTGCACATTAATTTTCAGTGTTATTGTTTTGAGCACAGTAGATGTACTCCTGTGCATGTCTTGTTGTGATCTGTGATGTTTAACACTGCATTATATAAATGTCACTGCAGTTGTAATTAGTCCACCAAACTTTTAAATCAAAGGCCATATAGGCTTCAAAGGGGAACAGTTTGATTTGCAGAACCCTGGTTGGTTTTGTAAAGCTAACAGCTGGAGATAGGTAACTTCTTTTTTTGAGCACATTGATCTGGATTAGAAGGCTATAAACCTAGAATCAGTCAGTCATTTTCACAGTTGCTTTTCCAAGAGAAAGTGCCCTTTCCTTTCCGGTTAAATGACATAGAATTAAAGAATTGTGACAGATGAGGGAATATGTCTATGTGCAATTCCTCTGTTTTATGAACGGGAGCTATGATTTCAGCCATCAGTGTGGATTAGAACTTCCATTTTGTAGCAGAAAACATGCCATGCCTGAAGACTTGAAAAAGGGGCATGAAGGGAGTTGTCACTGATGAGTAGCTGTAATTTTGTAGAACACGGATTGCTCGAGGCAGTAATTCGTTCTTTGCCTAATTTCTGTCCCTACTGTTCTCCAGCACAGGAAAACCTGAAGTATAGAAAGAACAGAGAAAGATATGTTAGACTGCTTTTAACACTGATGTTCTAGGAGTGGAATCCAATGACTTCAAGAGAGAAATAGGAGCAGACAGAAACTGGCTTCTCTGAATTCTAGTTCTAGCTAAGAGCCTTGCAGTTGCTTCCCATATTGTTTTTTCCTTTTCTCAAATTAATAATGAGTTTGATGAAGAGAATGGATTTAGTTTGAGTGATTGTTTCTGTGGTCAGGGATGCTATTTCACTGCTCATGAAAGAGGGTGGAATGAAGCAGTAACAGGATTTTGCCCTATTCCGGCCTGATGGGAACACTCAAGACTCATTGCATGTGTGCTGTGTACTAAAAATAAGATGCTCCACTGGAAAGACAGTAACAGAAATTTTCTCCCACTTTCCCTCCCTTGCCTCAGCTAATAAAATGAGAACCAAAGTGATGCTTGGTAGTTCTCTGCTCAGAAGAGCTAAAAGCATCTGGGTTTAGGAAATCAGTTGCAATGCAATAAGGATTTCACTTTTATATGAGGAGCTTCTTAAATAATCATAATAAACTCTACAATATTACAATATGAAGCTTTGCATCTTCCTCAGTGTAAATCTGTACCTGTAAAAAAGGTTCAAATGTTGTTACTTGGAAGTGCATTTTTTTCTGAGTTGTTGCAGCTTCTCTACTGGAATACTGTTTGCTATATTCAAAGAACAGTTATCCACTTAAGCAAGGTTTTTTTTATGTTAATGACACTGAAGATAGCCTTGAAATATGTACCAAAAATACATTTGCAGTATTATATTTAAAGAGATATCTTTGTGTATTTGTAAGGGTTTCAGAAGTGATGAGGAGATATGCAAATATTTGAATACTTTATGTATTTGAATAATTTTATTTATTTTTTCCTATAAAATCACTCTCCTAAAGCCAAGGAGTAATTTGTGTATATCAATACCAAAGAGGAATTTGCTTTGCCTTCTTTCCAGTCATAGATATCTGGGGGGTGTATATTTAGGCCTGATCTGAATGGCAGAGATGAGAAGGGCCCTGCGCTTACAGGTTCATTTGTATAGGAGTTTTTAACATCACAATAATGTTTTATTTCCCACAATTGAAAAAACCTCTAACAATCCATGCTTATAATTTTCTAGTAGTAAAACCCCCAGAAACGTAGAACTAAAAAGCCTAATGATAATTAATTAAAAAGGTTTTCTGTAAAAGCTGGTGGCAGTGATTTGCATAAATTCTTGTTAAGGTGAATAATATATCTTCTTCAAGATCCATTAAACAAGCTTTAATCAGTTGAGCTTGGAAAACATCACCATGAAACTTCACTTTAGAAGTAATTACACAGCATCTATTTAAGTTCTGAAAAATTACAAAAACATATTGAAGAGACATCAGTGTCCTTCACAGAGTAAGAAGCCATGTAATAAATACTGAGAGGAAAGGTGGATTGTTGTTCCTGGCTTTAAGTTGATTCCACAAAGGCAAAACATACCTGGTGGGAAGGAAGCCCAGTGGTGTGTCATATCACATTGAGATACCTGCAAACTACTTTTTGTGTTATTTTGATGAAGATAACATAATAAACTGCAGGTATGCTACAAGAATCAGTACTTACCAGCTCTGCCTTATGGGGTGAATCCCCTACTGCAGGTTTGGATTTTTTTTTTTTTCCCTTTTCTTCCCTTTTGAACAGTTAAGCTGAGCTGGCCATTAAAACATTTACTTATTTATGCAACCTAAACATTTATGTATGTCTCTATTCTGTTTTCAGCATTAAGTCAGATGCAGTCTTTCAGATCACAGGTGCCAACTGGTTAGATGCATTGTCTTTAGCCTGTGTTTATTTAACAACTTTTCTTTCTGAGTCAATCCATTTGCTCTTAAGAGCTGTGTGGAATTCAGTTTGGAGCAACCATTATCTTTTTTTTAGCAATCTTTTGGAAGCCAGGAAATGTGGAGTTTCAGGAACTCAGAGTGTCTGCTGTTCTTGGCATTACTTGCCTCTCTTTATTTAAGGCCATAAAGAAAAGACCACTTTAAAATAAGTTGCTCTAATAATAGTAATAATTGTTTTATTAATTGATATTTATTATTACTGAAAGTTGCACTGAATCCCTTTCTTGGCATTTTGTAAGAAGTCGTGCAGAAGTCAAATTGAAACTTTAGATGCAGGCACTGAGCTATCTAGAACAGCAGTTCCTCAATTGCAGTGTATGTCACACTTGTATAATTTATTGCACACTTTTCAAAGTTATAGTTGACCTGGCTGGAACTGGTACTGCTGTAATTGATACCTGCCAACCTTTATTATGGTACCTGTTCAAAGAAAAAATCACAATTTTGTCCTATTCTACTACATTTTTCTTGCTGCTTTCTTTTGTTTGATGACTTGACTTTACAGTCTGAAATATAGTCATGGGGTGTGTATTTTAGAATGGATAAGGATGACTGCTATTAGGAAGTACTGAAAACTTCATTATCTTTATTTGGGTCAATATTTGGGTCAACTTGTTGTCTTTGACAGATACCTTTTATGGTAGATACCAGTATCACCAGCAAGAAAACAGAGCAGTAAGTATAGATTTTGCTGTGTGTGAAAACAAGTTTGACACATCTTTCCTCCTGCTCATCATTTGGCATAGTTTTTTTTCCTTGTGAGTTTATTTTATTTGAGAGACCTCAGCTGTAAAGGTTGAAATAAGATAGTCTGTTTTCTTGTACTATAAAAACTCCCTTAATTAAAAACTACCAAAAAGTTTGAAGCTTCTGAATGAAAAATTATTCACGATTACTTTTGGGGCTCTGAAGCGCAGAATGAGAAAATTATTGTGTGTTTCTTCAGTTAGCAGGGTGCCCCTAAGATTACTGTTACTTGTGAGTGTTCAAATATTAATTTGTTTTTGATTTCCCTACATCATTGTGGTGTTCCTCATAATATGAGATAGCTGTTGCAGCTTCTTTTTGTGACTCTAGAGAAGAAAGGGGAAAAAAAGAGTTTATTTTATTTATTAAAAAACCCCAAAACCCAAACAATGAAGAAACAAACCCAAAAGACACAAAGAAAACCCAGTATGGTGGCCTGAATTACTTTCTTTGTTTTGTGATAATTATCACCATTATTTCTTGTTTTATTATATTGGACAGTTTGTGTATTTCTTTTGGCTGTGTAAGGGCTTTTAGGTTCTTTATTCTACTACTGTAATTAAACTATGCCCAAAATGTTGCCTGGCTCATCTATAGAGGAATATACACATTAAAATATCTCCAGATAAACCCTGGTGTGATGTTTTTCCCTGTTGCTTCAATTTTCAATGATTTTACATAGTGTTTAAAGAGCTAGTGTCCCAAGGATAATTAGTGTATGCTAAGATTCAGTTGATTCAGCTCCTTTAAGTGCTATGGGAGGTCTATAAATGATGGGTGGCCCAAAACTCAAAGTCACCATTCTATTCAAATAAACACACAAAGGAAGTATGTGCAAGACCTTTAACTCTTACAGGAGCTTGGCTTTGTGCCATGCTTCTGACTTAATGGAATGACTGATTTCAGGGTTGCCTGGGGCCATAACCACAAATAAGCATATATATCTCTGAGGTCATTGAAACCAATTTTATTATTTTCAGACTTGCTAGAAATAAGTCACCTGGCTTGATTTATACATAAAATTGCAGAATAACTGCCTACAGAAGGGCTGTTTAATTAAAAACTTTCACCTGTTTAGTTACCCTGCAATATTAAATTAACAGCTGCTTGTGTCTTCAGAAATACTGTTTTATCTTTCTTAGAAGTTGATGTTAAGCATTCACTGTAAGGTTGAGATTTCAGTTGAGTGAAGGCTGATATTCAGCACTGCTGCAGTTCCCAGTTAGACTGTTGCTGGGGTGGGACTTCCATCTTCCAGTGAGTTTGAAAAAGTGATGGTGAGCTTTTGGGTTTCCTGTGGACTCCAGTGCCTCTTATGAGCCAGAAGCTATCTCTGTTCCACAACAATTTCTACATGCTTTTGTCCTAAAAGACTAAGATGAAGAAGGAACTATAAGGGGCAATGAAGTTGATTTGAATGAGGTGTTTGTGTCTGATTGCATTCATCATACAGGTAATATTTTCTAAAATAGTTGGATAGCAATATCTTACTCTCTCAGTATTTCTTCAGATTTCCTTAAAAGGATGTGGCAGCCTACACTGAAATCTTCACAGGCCTTTGCTGCCACTTTGTCATAGTGGATGGTACAAATGTGTTGTAATAGTTGTAATTATTTATTGGCTATGTCATAATTAATTTCTCAATGTCTTTATGTACCACAGCATGTGAGGAACTTGGGAAATTTATGATGCATACACAGCACTGTATTATTCCAAACAACTAATTTAATGTGGTAAGAAATAAATCTCAAATTCATGATGGTTTTGCAGCAAGATCGATGTAGAGCCCCAGGAAGAGAAGCAAGTCTGGTAGAGCAGAAATTGCTTATACCTTATGCTATTCTAGGCTGATTTTATTATGTGGAAATAATACATCCTGGTATTATATGGTCTAGCAAACTATAGTTTTCTTCATTAAACTTTGAGGCTTACAGTGCTAGGGGAGACAGGTAAATAGGGCTCCTGAACTCTGAAGAGGTAACCTTCCAGTAGCTTTGTAGGCAGTTGGTATTTGTGTAGTTTATGTAAAGATTCAAATGGGCCATTGCTCTTTGTATAAAAAAGGCATCACATTGTTCTTTCTTAAATGGTACATAAAATATGTGTTTTATATATCATCATATATTGTATACATCATTATATATCATATCATATATGTCTTCATGCCCTAGCAGAAAATAATCTCAGTTCAAGCTCAGATGTGAATTTGAAGCTACTTCTCTCCAAGGTGAAATTCTGCATTTCTCATCTTCTCACATAATGGATAGAAGATACTTGAAGAGAATATGTTTGTCATGTCCACAAATGCAACAACAACTGGTTTTGTTTCCTTTTGAAGTCTGAAAGTGCCAACTGACCTCTCCAAGGCAACCTGTTCTCTGATTCATTTGGGTCAGCTTCATTGCACTGAGTTGCATGTTTTTCTCTTAATCTACCTGTGTTTTTCCCTTCATGTTTGAAGTTTCTTCTTAGTGTGATCTCAAACAGTCTTCCTGCTTCCTGCAAGAGGAACAAAATTATTACTGTTCTTTGGCAGTACTGGAATTTTGAAAAATAACATACAATCTCTGTTGTGATAAAATGCTACGTGTATTGTGCTCTCTCAGACTATTTTTTTTATGAATACTACTGAAAGAAGCAAACTACTTACTTTTTTAAAGCTTTCATAAACCTTTGTGTGTGACCAGCTTTTCTCTATGAGTCTCTCCAGGCAGAACTTACAGCTGTTGTTGTCTAAAGGCCAGTGTTATGAAATACCATAACCTTTTGTCACACTTGGGTTTCTCATCTGTCAGGAAAAAATGCAGTCCTCTGTTGTGCTGCTGTCAGGGATGGTTGTACTTTAATGTTAGAGTGGGCAGTTAAGCCTAGCAGTTAAATACTGGTTTGATCTTCCACTTCATTTGTAGAAGGATACTACTTTGAAATGTTAAAGCTGATTCTGAGAAAAAAAATCCCAAAAGCACAGAAATCACTAGTGGAGAAGAGTGTAAGTGCTTGGCTAGCATAAAACTGGAAAGACTTGAAAATCTGGCATGTTTCAGTTCAAAGATTCTTGCTATTGTAGTTCAGCTTGACTTAGCTCTAGTTTTATTGTCAAGAAAGGTTGATCAGTTTAGCGATTCAGATAACGGCTTCAGTTTACCTGAATTGCTGTCGGAGATCCTTCTTGCTAACTGCCTGCCTCCTGACAGCTGTTCTAAAACATAGAAAGGAATGGGGTTTGGTTATTTGGTTTTTATTCTTGGAAGTCTAAAAAGTGTTCAGAAAGGCTATAAAAGCTTATGCCAATTGCAGTGGATTGTAAAACCTACTGGTTTCAATGACATAAAGTGCAGGTTATTCCAATACCAATGTGAACTAAAGCTAATATAGCAGAAATTAAGATTTGATACTGTGTGTTCTGATAACATAATTCAACTAATTTGTCATTTCCTGCCTTTTTACCTCAATCTTTGACTGCATCCAGTAAAATCCTTGAGAGTATGCTTATTATAAACTTGCGTATAATGGTTACTGTAAAGCACATTTTTATTCCAAAGTAACTGTGATTAGTTGTCTTGATGTCACTCCCAAACTCTTTCCTACTAGCCAGGTGCTCCTAACCAAGCAATTCAGAGAAAATAAAATTTATTTTAAACACTACTATGGTTTCAATTTCTAGTGTTTTACAATTGCTATGGCATGTCACAAACTTGTTTGACTCTTGTGAATCCCTGCATCTTTATAAACTATTGAGGCATAAAGGTGAAACAAATCAGTAAAAGTAATTTCAGCCTTTTTCAGTGGGATTCCCACTTTCCAAATGTGTGGGTACTGTTTGCACTGTTAAAGTACATTTTTGAAGGACATCCCACAGTGCCCTCTGTAAAGCTGTTGAAGAGTAGAGTAAGTGTAGTTCATCCATAGAATTGTGAAGACTTAAAAAGATCTCCAAGATTGAGTCCAACCTTTGATGAAATACCACTGTGCCCACTAAACCTGACCACAGAGTGCCACGTCTGCTTATTCATTTAATACTTCCAAGGATGGTGATTTCACCACTTTCCTGGGGAGCCTGTTTTGGGACTATGCTGAATAGTCTCTCTATTCACTAGAAGTCGTTACACATCTTCCCATCAACAAATGTTGTTTTTAATTATCTAGGTTGTTTTACTTTTTTTTGTGAAAATGTAGTTTTCATAAAAATTGGCTTTGACATAAGTGTGTTCCATTTTTTGCCTGCTAAAAATATAAAAATGCTCACAGGACTTGGTCTGACATGTCTGTAGCGAAAACTGAAGGTAAAGTCTAGCTCCATCATGAATGCTTTCTAGCCAGATTTTATATTATTTATTATATAGGAATTTTATATATTATTATTTTCTATATATTATGTAGGAATTTTGATTAATATGCATCTGAGAAGGAAAAGTGCTGCACTTGTTTTAAAAATTTGGAATCGTCTGAGAAGGTACTTAAAATATTTTGGTTGATTCACTGGTGAGTAAACTATCACCGCAGTGAAATGTAAGCCTGAACTATATGTTAGCATTTCTTGCTGCTTTTTCCATCAAGTTAAGCTTGCTTTGCTTTTTGTGTTTCCTCAAGACTATTTCATTGAAATGGCAGTACTTGGTTCATGATAGTGTAGCTGGACTTTGTAGCTGACACAGAATAAGTTTTAGTAATCCTCAAGGAGGGTTCCCTTGCCCTCATTATTCAATATCAGCCTTTGAATGGGACCATGACTGCAATCATCATTGACTGCATATCAGGCAAGTTTATAAACTAAACTAGGTAAGACAGTAGTGACTTGAAAGACAAGTGGTATCTGTTTGGTTTGTTAGACCAGACTGATTTCAGGAAAAAAAATTAAGCAGAAGTTGCTGTCTAAAAATGGTACATTCTGTAGTGTGCTAATGTATTTGTGGGCAATCTTTTATGTACATAATTGGGCAGCTTGTGAGGGCAGTTATGCTAAAAATGGACAATACCGCAAGAAAAAATATGCAAGAGTTCTAGTTTCTTGCCATACAAAATAGTCTTTTAAAGCCTCAGCATCAATATTTGTAAGATATGAAAACAGACTTAAACTAAATGGAAAATGCTTATTCTGTACATTATTATTAAAAAAAAAAAACCCAAACCCAAACAACCCACTCTGCAAATCTGCTAACATGATATCCTTTGGGTAGGAAAAGTAATACAGGGTGTACAATTGATGTGTGTCAGAACATTAGTGTAATGCATTTATGTATCTTATAGTGGGGCCAGAGGGAGGGAAGAGGAGACTTCTTGGAGACATGAGAATTTTGGGTGAGCCCATGTGTGATAGTTTGTAGTATGGCACAGTCTGTACTTGCAATTCTGTGGATAGTTGAAGCCAAGGTGGGTCTGACTGTTCTCTGAATTACTCAAGTCTTACAGTGAATAACATGAACACGACAAGGGATAGCTGTTTTTTTTGGTGACTGGGTTTTTTCCCCCCTCTCCACCAATATGGATATTTCTTCAATATGAGTTCTAAAGACAAGATGAAGGTTAAATTGACCTCTGTGGATATGCATGCACCAAATTGTTTTCGCTGATTAGATTTCGAATAATTATTTTCAGTTAAACCAGTAAAACTAGGTTTAGATTAGTCCTTGTTAATGAAGGGTTGTTTTACTGATAAAATAAAATACTTGAAGAAGGAAACTTATGCACTAAAACCCTGTTGCATTTCCTTGTCCTTTGTCCCCTTCAAAAAATAAGAAAAGGAAAGTGTCTGTTATGTTGTGGTTCAGTGGTTTTTCCTCAACTCTTTATTTCTATATTTGTATGGGTACCTGTTCTTGGTTATTCTCTTCAGTGCTTCCCTAAAAATAAAAATCAAAATCAGAACCTAAAAATTCTTTCAGGCTTTAAATTTGTAGTGCACAAGAGTCATGGGCTTAGGCAAAATTCCATACAATCTCCTCAAACTTCCTGAAAATGCACTATCAAAAAATAGATTAAATGTGGAAAAAAAATAGTTCTTCCAAAATTAAATTGCTGAACTGAATTTTCTCCATAGTCTGCCATATTCTGAAAAAAAAAATAGAGAAGTGAATAGTCATAGGACTGATGTATGGCTGATAAACTCTTTTTTGTAATGCTGTAGTATGTGTGCCTCTATTTTCAGATAATGTCTTAAAATGTGTGTGTCTTGGAAAGGCATTCAGAAGGTGACCTGTCAAAAAAAGTAATATCCATACTATTAATTTGGGTAAGAAAATCATAATTTTTACTCTAATTGCTGTATTGTCAAGCCTTTAAATATCTGTCCTTGTACTGGTATGAGTGGCAAAAATTATTTATGTTTAATTTTTTTCAGCGGGAAGTGGGGAAGAGAAATAATCTGGTGCCATATTGTACTGCACAACAGTAAATCTAATATGGCCTGCTGGGCCCACTTTTATAATCTAAAATAGATTTGAAAAGGGCAGCAGAGGTTCCAGCTATGAATTCTAACCATGCTTCAGGAGCTGGTATCACATACATATAGAAAATAAACAAATTGTGAGGTAGTCATTTGGCACAGAATAATGTTTTAAAGAACAACTTCAGATGTATGTTTGAAAGAATATTTATCAGGTGAAAGCAAAGTATCTTGAAGTTTCAAAAGAACAGAATTAGCGATTTTGCGTTGCAGGGTATAGTAGAGAGTCAAGCTAGTTTATTAAATAGCTGTGAAAAGAACAGAAAGCATTTCTGATTTAAGAATGAAAGTATCTTTTCACAGACCTATGGTACACACTGTGGTGAAGAAACTCAGGGAGCAGAGACAAAGACGTGAGCTGTTCTTCTCCTTATGTTTTCATCAGCTTCCTCTTAAGAGGACACTGACAGTGTCCCATTGTTCAGCATATGAAAGTATTAATTACTTCTTTCATTTCCCTCAAGTGTGTTTTTTTTTTAAATCTGTGCATGAATAATGATATAATACTATGCCAGGCAGTTGGAATTAATTAGGATTTCAAATTTCACATAGTCCATCTTTTAGCATTTGTTATGTCAGGCTAAATCTTGAACTGAGGGGAGTGAGGTGCATTTAGGGTTAATATTAAGGCCATATTCTTTCCTCATAGGAGAGCATACATAGACATGGAAAGGCTTATACAATGGAGAAAGAGTTCAAAACCTTTATAGTTAGTTTTTGGAATATTTATATTCTGGGTGGAAAAAAAGTTAAGGCCATCTCAACCTTCTTGTAACCAAAATGTTTTGAACTTCCAGTTACATAAAGATTTCAAAGCTCTGTTAGTCAATAAGAAAATCAATAGATGCAGCACACTAAAGTGTAGTTAAAGCAATTCCTAATAGCATTCAATGTTATATGTAAGCATTTGTACCACTTCCTTCTTTTGAATAACATCCTGCTTCTTTAGTTGCAAAATTATGAAGTTTAGAAGTGTGCAGCTGATGGGCTTCTGGATCATAGCCAGTTACTGGCAGACAAATCCAAACCACAGCAGATAAAGTCATTGATGGAAATAAACAAAGAACAAGTTATTGCTTATTTTAAAAGATCAATTTCTTTAAAAGACATAATGCAGTATAGAAAAATCTTAGGAAGTTTGTGTGTCTTTGTACTGTGGTATAAGACCATAACCTTTGTGTTTTTACTGTTTTTCTTGGTGATTTTACTGTTTTGTTTTCTTTAGTATTTTTGTTTCATTGTCTTTGTTTTTGGCAGTGGTTGCAATCATCTAAGGGTGCAGTTACAGTTGTCTCACTCATCCATCTTTCCACTCTGTTTATACCTAAGTTAGGAAAGTCTCATCCAAGAAAGTTTTACAAATAAAACACTGTTTACAGACCTGTTTACTTGTAGCTCCTGTTTGTTCTGGTACTAGACTGAAATTGGCTGTGGAATTACTTTCATAATCCAAAGTACAGAATTAATATTAGTATTTGTTAACATATTTTCCAGAGGTCTTGTAGTAACTCTGTATGGAGTTAATAGTTTTCACTAGTAATTACATAGGATAGGAAAATAATTTTAAAACTCTATGTTGTCTTCATTGTTCGAACTCTGAGTTCAGCTATTTTTATACAGCTAGAAAAGGACCATATAATTGGCAGAAATTAACTAGATACAAAGTTCTAGTAAGCTAATTTCCCTTTTGTGATGTTACATTTTCCTTAAATTAGTTTACAAATTAGTTGAACCTAGGTATTTCCATCAAAATCTGTATGTATAGACTCATTCTCAGAGGCAGCTAGCTGCTCAGGATCCTGTATGTCATTTAGCCAGTTGTTGCCAAGTATCTTCTTTCTGAAAACAGCTGAATTACTAGATTTTCCTTAGAGATTCACCTAAGAACAAATTTTCTTGAGACAATCCAAAAGCTGCAACTTGAAACTCAGAGGATGCACAGATTTTGGTCTCCTGCAGGTGTCCTGGTTGATATATGCTATAGAGGCTTGTGGTTTGGGGTTTTATTTTTGGGTATTGTTTTTTAGGGGGTGGTCTTGTTTTGTTGTTGTTTTTGATGGGTCTTTTTTTGTGAAGTGGCATGGGTAAAACTTTACTGCCTGCTGGATTTGAAGGTAAATTCCACTTTAACAACTGTTGAGAAAGATGAACTTTAATACACAACATGTCAGACATAATTGCCACAGATTTTTGCCAGAATGGCAAGTAGTTCCCTTGAGTCTATAATTAAACATTTAGATGAATGTGTTTTCATGTACTTAAGCTTATTACTTTAAGACATCTCTGCATATTAAGTAGTGTTTTCTGACTTTTATTTTATCCTGTCAGTACAGACAATGAAAAAAAAAATATACATATATATATAAGTCTGCAGGCAAGTATGACAAGCTCTGCTTCCCAACCACCACCTGCCTAAGAACCTGTAAGTAGTTTGGAGGATTTCCTTAGCTGCTGTATGTTTTGGGGATGTGAAGCTCTTTGTACTCAAGCAAGTAGGCTCTTGGCTGTGTTTTCAGTCTTGTTGTCCTATATGAGTAACATATAGTCTTGAAAGCCTCCTAAGGGTGTCTCATTAATATCCACTGTAAAAATACCTTAGGGTGTTTTCCAATTGCTATTCAAGAAAAAAGCACTAAATTAATACTGTTTAAAAATGACTGAGGAAAAACAACAATGAACCTCCATATTCAACCTTGCCAGTCCATCACTATCTATTTTATGTGAGAGACGTCTGGTCAATGGCTTCCTGCATGCACAGTTGGGAATTCTCCTTTTCCTTTAAAATATGTTGTCTACTTCAAATGCTGTTGGTAATTTTCAGCATATGGGGGCCATTAGCAATATTGAAGCTGGATATAAGGCTTAACTCGTTAAATCACTTTAGAATGTCGCATCTGTTTTTTTACCCTAGTGTTAACACCTGGATCAGTTTAGCACCAGCACAGAAGTTTAGGACATACATAGCTGTTAATTTTGAAAACATCTGGAATTTTTTTGTGTGCGTATGCATGTATATGTGCACGTGTGATTGGCTGAATCTCTGGCATTTTTAAGTTTCATGAATAAAAGCTCAGTGAGTCGTGCTCAAGGTGTGTACTGACCTGTGGCAAATAAGTGATTTATGGCAGAGGCAGAAGCATTATTTCAAGTGAATTAGAAATTATGATTTTGTCTTTACAATTTTTTGTCTTTCTCCAGCTTTCTGTTTCTGAAGCACTGATAACTGAATCTAATTCCTTTCCTTCCCCCTACCCCCAGCATGTCCATTTGTTATACACTGAATAAGATATCCCATTCTCCTGGGATGTGTGAAATGGGCAGGCATTGCAAATTGAAGAAAACAAGTTCCCTGCCTGAGTGTGCAATCCTATTCAGAGGCTGCTTGGAAGTAAAATGTCAGTTGTGTTGGAATTTTGAGAAATGACTTTCTCAGGTGACCTGCTGCCTTTTAGCAAGAGCAGAGTTTGCAGCTCTGGTGAAGAATGATGAGTTGCTTCTCTTATGCCCATTAGGAAAATTGGACTAATTTGCAGTACATAACCTCGAGGTAAACTGTGAGTGAAGCAGGATGCAAGGCTAATACGGTGTTTTGTAATTTCCTTTATCCTAGAGTCTTTTCCAGAGCCAGCAATTACTATCATTTTCTATCTGTGGAGAGTGAGGGTGGCTGCTCCCACAGGAGGCTTTACTGGGGACAAGCTCGCACTACTACCAGGCTGTGAGGAAGTGTTGTTTCAGAATTTCTGCTGGAACTGGAGACCAAGCAGGGTTAACAGCTTGGTGATTCAGTAACTAGAGAAAAAAACAGAGCCTTGCCACAGCCAGGAGCCAGGGCAGCCCAAGCCCGGGGCATTGGGCACTTTCCTGGGGAAGGACAGGCTGGGATGCTGGTTCAGCTCAGCAAGACCCTTGTAGGGTAGGGTCTGGGTAGCTGAAGGCTGCTCCTGCTGAGGTGTCCCTGGGGCAGGGGCTGATGGCCTTGGGAGACTCACATGGAGTCCTGGGCCCTGGGCAGCATCAGGGGAGCCTTGGAGACCTGACAGAAGGTCATGGGACTGTGGGAAGGGTGTGGGAATCTTGGGAGGGGGGGGTCAGGCTGTCAAGACTCATTAGTGCCCTTGGAACCATATGGAAACCATACAGCAAGAAATTATAACTTTATTTAATATTTTGATCTGTAGAAAATACAGCATTTGATGTGACTAAACACTGAGCAAGGTGGAACTGTCAGCTTCTGTATTCTTCATGCTGATGGCAGGTACTGGAATTTGTTGGGTTTACGTGCCCAAGAAAGTGGGAGTGTTACAGAACTGCTTGCTGAAGTCTGTACCCAAATACAATTTGCTCAGAACTCTATTTTCAGGGCTTCCTTTTGATTTTTTTCTTGTGTGTGGGGCTTTTTTTGTTGTCTGCTTCTTTGTTTTAGTTCTTAATATGGACAGGTCTAAACAGAAAAGGATCAAGGATGCATGAAATTTGTCACTAAAGCTGTGAATAAGATGTGACTGAATTAATGCCTTTGGAATGTACACTAGGTTTCTTTATGATACAAACAGTTTACTTTTGGTGGGGATGAATTCAGCGTGAGTGTCTGCTGCATGAAAACTATCAGCTTAGAGAGAAGGAAAAAGAAATACTAAAAGCTACCATTTCCTGGGAACAACCTGGGAACTGTCTGGGCTCTTTGTAGAAGAGTGCTCTGCCTCGGAGGAGAGTGGTTGTGCTGGCAATGCTGTTGCCACTTACTTTCTTATTGTTTCCCCAAGAAAAAACACTTTAGTAGTTCAGGGTTTCTACTCTAAATTCTGACATCTGATAGCCATTCTTAGCCTTTGGAAGTTTGTTGTCTCATATATTATGTTTTTCTCAGAGAAAGGACTCTTTCTTGCCTGACACCTGCTTTATTTTTGCCAAATTCCAAGGTTTCTGATAGTGGTTCTGAGCGTTATACTACAAACAGAGGAATTAGGTTTCGAGAAAGGACAGCAGAGGGACATGATAAATAATGTGGAAACAGCGATCTTGTTTTCCTCCAGTGTTCTTTTGTGACTCGCCTAAAATGAGAAAAATGTGTGTGGGGTTGGGAAAACAAATACAGTCAACCTGATCCAATGCATAAGCAGAAGTCAAAATGAAAATTTTCAAATATTCTAAAAAGCATCATCAGATCTTTAAAGGATTTAAGCTGACCTCTCTATAACCTCTGTGTGCTCAGAAACAAAAGGACATGCTGAGAGGAAGCGTGTCTGAAAGCATTACAGCAGGATGCTCTGGACAATGGAAATGCTGAGCTGTGTGGTATTTGGAGTATTTGCATGGAGATTCTGTGATGCAGTATATCAGTTTTGACCATTTTTCTTCCCAGAACAAGAAACATTGCTGAAATTAATATCACCCAAAAAAAACAAAACAAAACAAAAAAAAATTGCATACAGGTTCTAAGGAAATGGAAAATGTGAGGGGAGTTTTGAAGTATGAATTAGTCATGCATTTTAAATGGCTTGAGTTTCACACCTTTTTTTTTTTCCTTCCTAATCTGAATTGAAAAATTAATAATATAGAACAGTATTTATTGCTAAGTGGATAGAGATTTTTAATAGAGAATGAGATATAAATCCTCTCTTGTTTAGTATTTTGAATAGAAGAGTCTTGATCTGGCTTGATTCTTAATTACCCTAATAAAATAAATGCTAAATGAGTTAAGCTCAGTAGTAACAACAATGTGTCTTTAAATAATTGCTTAAATACAAGTAACTAATTAAATTCTAGTCATCTCTTTGGACGAAGCAGGTCTCACACCTTCTCCCACTGCATAAATCTAAACGCAAATCTTTGGATTTGTGCAAACACTGTAGGAAACAGATTTTTACAGTAACAAATTAGACTTAGAGACTGCTAATGGCTGGCATGAGTTCTTGCCAGTGTGGTTGTAAGCATGAATGCTGAAAGCTGCAGCGTTTTTTTTCTAATCAAGCTGACAGACATGAATTCATAAGCTAATGCAATGTAAAAATGTTTTTTCCCCTCAGTTGGAAATGCAAGAAATTTAAGAAGAAAGTGTATTTTAATCTGTAAAATATTCTGTTGTCTGTCTTCAGCAAAGTGTTGTAGAAAACGTTGTCAGTCAAAATACGCACAAGAAAATTATACAAGGGGAGCGCCCTGTCCAGAAGCAGAAAATTGCACACTCCTACCAACTTCTATGTTTATTGCTTATCCATGTTAGCAAAATCCATTCCAATATCTAAATTAAAATTTCAGTATAAAAGACAGTTGGGGTTTTAGTTCTGATTTACTGGAGGATCCATTGTTTCAACAATAATGTTTGCAAGATTTTCATATTTCTTTTACATTTTAATTACAACTCATCAAATCTTAACTGATTACTCCTGGGTTAGATTCAGAATAATGTCACTGAAGGGTGTTTTAATTTAATGGAAACAGCATAGCGTTTCTAATGTTTTAAAAGCCAATTTATATGGAAATTTTGCTCTAGAAGGAAGTCAATAGATACATGGTTTTTTAACACCTCCTGTTAAAATTCAAAGCTTGAATTGAAGCAGCACCAAAGCAATGCCATTATTTTCTTGTAGCAGTGTGATTGCATTTTCACTGCCTTTCATTTGTAGCCATTTTGTTCTGTTAAAATGAAGTTTTTATTTGTCTTTTGTAGTCGAGCTATCAAGACAAACCAGGACCTTTTGCCTGAGACGCCATGGACCCATATCTTCTACAATGACTTTTGGGGGACACTGCTTACTCACAGTGGGAGCCACAAGTCCTACAGACCTCTCTGCACACTTTCCTTCCGCATTAACCATGCTGTTGGGGGAATGGACCCATGGGGCTACCACCTTGTAAATGTCCTCTTCCATGCTGCAGTCACTGGCCTTTTCACAAACTTCTCCAGGATTCTCTTTGGCGATGGGTACTGGACCTTGATAGCGGGCCTGCTGTTTGCATCTCATCCCATCCACACGGAAGCCGTAGCAGGGATTGTAGGGAGGGCAGATATTGGAGCCTGCCTCTTCTTTCTGCTTTCCCTTATGTGTTACGTGAAGCACTGCTCTACCAGAGGTTCCTCACCAAGTACTTGGGGCTGGATCTTGGGAGCAGGGCTGTGTGCTGGATGCAGCATGCTGTGGAAGGAGCAAGGAGTGACTGTTCTGGCCATTTCAGCTGTGTATGATATCTTCGTATTTCATCGACTGAAAATGCATCAGATCATTGCTGCTTTATGCAAGGTGAGTCTCCTTTGTCCTAAGCTATTTGTGAGGCACCATTCACTGTTAAACAGGTGTTAAATGAGTTTTTGAGTACACAGTAATTCTTAGTAATTTAGTCAACTCCCAAAAATAAGTTCAGATGTTTAATGCTGAAAGAACACTTAAAGAGCTTTAGTATGGTCTTTTTACATTTTGTTTAAGCAATGTGTTATTAGCTGTTGCTATTACTCGATGCTGGGGATGGGTTTTTTCAATTACTTTCCTTAGTTCCAGCAGCTCCCTCATTCTCTTTACTGTCAAGCGCTGGATATTTGAGTCAAGCACTGGATATCTGACTGCCTTTTGCAAAGAATTCATTCATGCTCTTATCCTCTTGTATCTTGCAAACTCAGCTTAGTTTGGTCAGGCGTGCAAATGCAGCAGCTGATATCATCAGCTTTGCTCCCTGAGGCAAAGATAAAACCCTTATTGTTCTAGTTTAACAGAGATGCATAGGACTTGGTGCATGCCTTTGGCAATTTTTTATTCCCCTAGTAGAAGCTATGACTTAAATGTATTATTGCCTTAATAAAACAAGTATTTCCTATTTTTTAATAGGAATTATTTCTTCTTCTCCAAGAACAAACAAGTAAAGTGAGCAAACAAAGAATCTCACCAAATACCCTAGCTTCCCACTCACAAAACTGTGTGTATTTTAGTGGTACTCAGAAATTCCAGATAAAATCAAGAGTCCTTAACAGCAGTTGCTGTACAAATGAGTAAGCTGAGTATATGTAATTTTCTTCTCAGTGAAGTGGCTGTCTTTCAGAAAAATACTGTCTTGTCAAAAGGACAACAGTGTTTCGTATGGACATGTGTTGTCACATTTTTCAGTGAGATGTATATTGCAAAAATGTATTTTGTTTCATTGCTTTTATTTGTCTCAAACACCTTGATTTGAAAATTTTGATTTCTTGTCCAAATGGATTGAAAAGAAATTGTAGATTTTGATAAAGCAGTGATGATTTCTCTTTGTACAGACTATATAGCTGTAATATAAAAGGAAAGTAGTAGTGTAAAAAAAAACCAAAACACCTAGTCACTTGTAGTTTCCTCTTAAACTGCTCTAAGGTATTGATTTAGTTACTGTGCTCTTTTCTGAAAAATGGAAAAGGAAAGAATAATTTCATATATACACATACACATATTTGGGTTTTTTTACTCATTTATAATGACATATGTAAGACTTCTGAATGTCCGTAGCCAAATACTGTATGGTACATTGTGCATATAATACTGAGCAGAAACAAATAGCAAAGTCTGATTAAGTTGTTGCATTAATTTTTTCCTTAAAGTACATCTACAACAGCAGGCTTTATACTGAAAAGCACAAAGATGCAACTTTTTCAAGTGGTTCAAGGAGTTCAGTTAATAACTCAAGTATTACCCTATCTTATGGAATTAAACAGTAGTAAAAGCATTAATATGACAAGATTCTGAATATCTAGCAAGTTTTTATTATTGAACACTCATTGCTCAAACCCAAAGTCTTTGCAGATGTTTCTGATGAACTTTTAATTGAGAAAAGCTTGTTCTCACCTTTTTCCTCCTTTTCCATACCAGGGCCAGAGTAAAATTGGTCCAGAAGAGACCTGAATGACAAAGGTGAAATCCAAGCTTCCACATCCTAACTTTTTGAACACAAGGTCTCTCTTCCTAAGTGTGGAGCTCTAAATTTGGACACCTGGCTTGTGAGGTTTTTTGCACCCAGCATCAGAGTTTCTTGGACAGAAAGTCAGTGTCTTTGAAAATTTATTTTTTCATCTATAATGCTAGAAATAGTAATTTGTAGATTACAGACCTTTGTGGAGATTTGATTTTTGCTGGAGACAGTTTAATGGGGAGAGACTACATTGAATGAAAATATGAATATTTTGGTTATTGGCCAGAAATACATTTTTTAATTCACTAAATTACTAGGCTGCATGTTTCTTGCACATATGTTCGGGCTGAGTGCTGCTCAGCCTGAACAAATTAGAAAGAATTGTGTCCATGTACCTATTCTGGAATTTGTTCTTTGTGTTTTCATAGTGTAATATTGGGAGAGGGCAACTTCAGGAGAAAGTGGGGAAAAAAGACATCAAAAAAGTCAGTTGAGGAAAAAGTTGTAGTCTTTTGTAGTGTGTTGGAGGGCAAAAGTATAGAATGGAGCCAAGGAAGAAAGAAAAATGATTTAAAAGTTGGTGAGCTCAAGCCTGTGCTACCTAAGTAAGCAGTAACTGAATGCTTCGTAATGGAACAGTAGAAAGGTCCTTTCAGTCTACCTAACCTTTAGCTCAGCCCTGTCCAGCTGAGCTGATAGAGCTACATCCTAGGCTGTGCTTCAAACTGAACTGAGAGGAAAGGCAGGTAAAAAAAAATAACCTTTAAACACCTCACCACAGATATCCCAGATACATCTTTTAGGAGTTACTTAAACCTGAATCAGTTCAGTTGTATTCAGTCATTGACATCGTGCTACAAATAGCTGTACTGACTAACTGAGAGGAAAGATGCAGAGTGGGCACAGAAACAAGGAATGGAGAGAGATGGGTTTGGAGGAGGGGCTGGTTAAGGACCTGGGCTGGTATGCAGCCAGACTATGGCTTTCAACTTTGAAAACTATGACATTTTTTAGAATATACCACTGGGGAAAATGAGACACAATTATTTATGTTTAAAGAATAGTAAAACTACTGTCCATCTTCAGGATGGTCAGTAAAGTATGAACTGGTACAAGCGACTTGAAAAATGCTCCAGCTGGGGGTAGGATATGGTATTGGGTGACAAGCCTATTTTTTTCCATTGTGTTCCTATCTTTGGGCCAAGTATCCAATGATATAAAATGATGGCTACTACACAAGACCAGTTATCTTGTGCATCCTTATTTGTCACATCGAGAACATGAAAACATCCCAGTGCAATTTGAGTAAACAGGTAGGGCTTCTGAACAAGGTAGCTGCAAAGCTGGACCACTAGCTGAGCAGATTAATGCTGCCCCTTATTTAGAAGCTATTCTTGAGGCATCTTAAAATTTTATATTGTAAGCACTTATTAAACTATCCAGCTCTTTTCTCTGTCATCAATGTACTGGTTATTCAGTAGAACTTGGCTGCTGATTTTTTTTCTTTTGCCAAGTCTTGTATTCCTGTCTGCCTGTGATGCTCTCACTCTGGCTGGAAAAGTTGTCAGTCTGGACTCCATTTCATTTGGTTAGCTCTATTTTATTCTGACTGGCTTACAAGAAGGTATGCACTGCCTTTGAGTTAGAAAATTTTAATGGAATTGTATTTATTGCAGTCATAAATGAGTTGTCTGAAATGAGAGTAATTGAAAAAGTGGTGTTCTGCTGGGGTAAAGCATTCCTTGTGGAAGTAAGTTATTAGGCTTTTGTTTTCTTTTTCAGGATTCTAGACCTTTTGAGTAATATCCAGCGTATGTTGCATAGCAGGTATGCAGATTGATTGAGTTGTCAGATGTGATAGGTATCAAAGATTGTACCTGTCAGCAGCTGGAGTTGTGCAAGTTAAGCCACCAGAGGTGTAGGACTGGGAGGGCGAGCTTCAGTATGGGAGAGAGCTGTGATCAGGTTTGTTATTACAGAAAATATGCAAATGCAGAGGCTTAATTATTTTGTACTTGCAATATTCAGCTTGAGTGCAGAAGCATTAATCAACAGTCTTCTGTCCAATTAACAGTAGAAAGCTAATATAAACTCTACTGTGCTGCTCTTTTTTCATCTGGTGGGTTTTTAAAGTTTTCTTTTGTTTGCTTGGTTGTATTGTTGTTCTTTTTAAGCTGTGAGTGGATCTGAATAATATTAGCAGTTAAAAAGGTGGAGCAAATGTATTTAAAGCTCATTTTTAATATAACAGTAATGATAAAGTATTTATTGCTCTGTGGCTTATGTATACAAACTGCCATACAGGAATAACTAAACCAGATGTAAGTTCTACTAATGTTGCACTGCTACAGTACAGTAACATTTTACCAGATCAACATATTGTTAGTACAGGGGGTTTGTTATACCAAAATAGGGAAATGTATCTTTTCCCATCACTTATTTGATTAAAATCTCCCCCCAGGAGGTCTGTCTCATGTGGAATTAGTTACTGGTGTCTATAGCTTAACATGAACCACAAATTTGATTGCAGGATGCATTATCTAGCCTCCTATGCTATTATAACAGCATTGGTTTTGTAAAAGACAATTTTATTGGAGGCCTATGTTTTATTTAAGGTAATGATTGATATAAACCTGGGGCCTCCATGGATGACGTGGTCGACCACCAAACCAAGTTTTGTAATACTGTACTTTCTTTTATGGTCTTGGAATGGTCTTAGTTGTGGGTGATAAGCTGCTGGGTATTAGATAAAGCTACTGATTTTTGAGAACACTCTAAACTTCACATAGGCTACTTTCTGCTTTAGTCTTTGAAGTTGCTACTTTTAGGACTATTGTGCTTTGAAAAGGAATGTCAAAATGAAATGCTGCTCTTAATTTAAATTTGCAGTTTTATCCTTCTCTTCTGAGTAGCTCTAAAGCCTTAATAATGTAGTAGTCAGCGTTGCTTATTGTTCATCACATCTCCATTTACAAGTTTTGCTGTTTTGCAGTATTTCATCATTATTTGCAGTGTTTCGTCATTATTTAAAATCTATTCAATGGTTTATATTCTACTCATTTCCCACCATCTAAGGAATTTTATTGTGCTGAACTTTCCCAGAGGTCTTGATATTTTGGCACAACTGATTTGAAACCTATTATTTTGTAAGTTATTTCTCTTTTGGGTGGGCATGGTCCAGTCTTGTCTACATGTCTTTGAAGTATAGTATTTACAGTGTTTAGACTGTTAGGGCAGCAGCTACTCCCTTGCAGGACAGACTTCATCCTTGGAGTCAGATATTTAAATATGCTTTTCATAGAGACACTTTTATTTTACAGTTAAAAATAATAAATAACATACAGCTTCAAAACATGACTTGACCTCTCATGGGTTCATTTTGTCCAACAAGAGCCGCATATTCAAGTGCACTGAGCTGTTAAATATTGCATTTATGGGCTGGGTAACCCTTAGCATTTCAAGAGCTGTGGAAGAGATTGGGGGCTCCATTGCCAGCTGGGGCCCCGTTTATCCCTAACATCTCTCATTCTGCAGTAGTCAGCTGGGGGTTGGTTTTCCTGTCAGCTTTAAGGCTGTACAGAATGCTGAAAATTGTGAGACGAATGTGCCTGCACATAGATTGCTGATATTTGTGGATGAGCCAGCCTGATGCTTTTCCCTTCACTCTGCTGGATGGCAGCAGCATGAGGCCTGTGTGGTCTTGACCATCACTCCCCCCATCCCACCAGATATTTCCTTGACAAAAGAAGCTTTTTCCAATTTACTTCTCCCTTGACAATTTCAAGTAGCTAATACGGCTGTTTCCTGTAGTTCCCACAGCTCCTTGCTGCTTTTCTGTTTGATCCTGAAATAAGAAAAGCAAGATTGGCCTCTGCTGTCTTCTCAGTGATATTGATCTCCTGCAGGTCCCTGTGATGTCGATGGAGTAGTACTGAATTGGACATCAATATGTATAAATAGCTGTATAAATAGCTTTATTTCCTGAAAATATTTTCATGGGGTGATTTAAACCACTGGAACAGATCACATATGACAGAAATACAGCATCCTAAGGCAAATTTATCAGAGTTGTATCTTGTTAAAAATGAGGAATCATAAGATGTCTTGCTGAAGTCGCTGACACTGGCATAATAGGGATTATATTTTAATATTAAATCTCTAGTGTCTTCATTGGAACTGCCACTAAAATCCTCATTACTTTTATCTATCCACTTGAAGTCTACAGTAATATTTAGGAGCCTGTATTTGAGAATGCCTCTCTAGAAGGATGAAAAAGGCAGTCTTCTTTAATAAATGAATAAGTAAATAAAAAGAGAAAGAAGGCTTTTCATATTTACAGGAACTGTGGAGAACCTTTAATTTACCAGAGAGGTTAGTTTGCCAGAGAAAGGTTGTTCCTGTCTTCAGTCCTGCATGGGATTTGTACTGCATAGTAGCATATGAAGTATGCTGTGTTGCTCCATTCTTCCCTGTTGTGGTTTAACCTCAGCCAGCACCTCAGTCCCACACGGCTGCTTGCTCACTCCCCTTCCCCTAGGATAGGGAAGGGGAAAACTCAGAGACTGCGATAAAGGTAGTTTTGATAGATAAAGCAAGAGCTTTGTGTGCAAACAAAGCAAGGAATTCATTCACTGGTTCCCATGGGCAGAAACGTGTTCAGCCATGTCCAGGAGAGCAGGGCTCTCTCATGCACTGCTGTTACTTGGGAAGACAAACACCACCACTCTGAATATCTGCCCCTGCCTGCTCATTTCCTAAGCTTTGTATGCTGAGCAGGATGCTGTGTGTCTGAAACATCCTCCTGGTCAGCTGTCCTGGCTGTGCCCCCTCCCAGCTCCTTGTGCACCCCCAGCCCCCTCGCTGGTGGGGTGATGTGAGGGGCAAAAAAAGCCTTGATGTTGTGTGAGCACTGCTCAGCAATAGCTAAAAGATCCCTGTGACATCAACACCATACTCACCACAAATCCAAAACATAGCCCCATTCTAACTACTACTATCCCAGATAAAATCAGCACATTCTCCCTGACTTAAAACGAATCTCTTTAAGAGGGACAAGGTAAGAAAATTTCCACAGGCTTTGCATAGTTTTTGTTAGCACTTAGTTTTCATTCTGAGGTTACGTGCCAATTGCTGACATCAACAGCATGACTTTTTCGTGCTGGTTTTTCATTACAGAGTATTGGGGGGCTCGTTGCTTTTGACTTTACAATATCTTTGAAAATAATACCAATCAGAAAATGTTACTCTCCTAATTTTTAATGTTTTCATAATATTTAAGGAACCAGTTGAAAGCGCCAAGCTTATTGTATAACAACTGACAACTAAGAACTGAGTTTTAGAATATTGGGTATTATTACAGATGTAGGTTTTTCTTCATCTTAGTGAGTAGTTAGCTCCCTAATTAAAGAAACTCTGTGAAACTGTTTTCCCAGAAGCTGACAATTTTCCTGTTTAAGATATCAGTATTAAAGAACAGTTAAATTTCATGCTTTTTGGTAGGGTTAGTCAATGTTTAATACCTTTAATACTTGAATGTATTTTATGCTGTGATAAGGGGACTTGGGTTTCTGCAAACTTTATGGGATAAGAAATATATGTAGCTTTGGCCAATCTTCAGTTTTCCATTTGTTCACTAGCTAGAAAGCTGTGTTCCTTTCCCCTCTGGCTCTGCTTCTCCCATGGGTCAGTTGACCGGGTATTGGCCACAGAATGGGAAAAACACCATATAGTGCTAAAGCTCAGCGGTGTTTTAATGAGTTAAACATTTCCTGGTGTAATTCCTTTTGTGCAGGTTTGCTTTGGGAATTATGCCTTTCTGGTTAAACCTGGTTTAGTGCCATGGTTGAAGTGCATTCATTCATGGTGGTATCCATCAAGTATGGACTGTGTTTGTTAAATGCCACACAGAAAGTTTATACCTGTGCACGTGTGTTCAATCATAAGTACTTTACATTAGTCTCCTAATGTCATGTTTAGACACCTAAATGTCCTGGTTTGATGAAGTGTGGAATGCTTGTAGCTCCTGCTGAGCTTTACCTAAAGAACCCACTGCACTTGGTCAATCACAGCTAAATAGAAAGCTAAACCTCTTACTCTCAGAAGTCAGGGCATACAATAATAGTGTCAGAAGAGGGAAAACCTGGAAGTGTGTCCTCAATCAGAATCAGATAGATTAGGGAGCAGGTGCAGCTTCTGGATGCTCCGAGTTCTGATTTCCAGCAGTTTGTTACAGCACCTTTGGGAAAGATAAGGCTCTGAGAGTGTGAAGATCAGGCTCCTGTTTTTTCTTGACTTTGTTCATCTAAGTTTCAGCACTGTAGTCCTCTGACAGCATTGACCAAGTCTATTCTATAAAGCTGCATTTTCAGTTGTGTTCCTAGAGTCCTACCCATGGTGCATGAGCATGAGCTCTGGTTCTGAACCTGAGAGAACTTATTTTGAAGGAACAGAACCATACACAAACCCTGAGCCACAAGGCATATTTTTTTCTGACGTTAGGTTTACTTTTGAATTTTCTGGCTTATGCTCACTTTCATTTAAATCCTAATGATTTAATGATTATATACATGCTTTTTCTGAGTGGTTCTAAACATTAACCTTTGTAGACAGTTAGAATATTAAAAAGGGAGGAAGTACAAGTGTATGAGATTTACAGTGGAAACAGACAGTTGTGATAGAAGACAGCAAACACTTTCTGGAATATTTACTGGAGGAATCGAACAATATTTTGTACCTATTGCATGTATTTCTTTTCTCCAGCTACAATATTGCAATTTTGTAGCTGTCTTTATTGGTCGGTTACTAGGCGGTGAATTTCCAGCCTCACTTAACCTTGAATGTCACTTACAAAAGAGTACAGTATCTCTTGATGCTGTGGATAGTCCTCATTGGGAGAAAGAGAAAACAAAATACATTTTATTCTTGAGTTTCTGGGAAACTAATTGAAAATGTGCATGCGGAAATTATGTTAAAATTATCCAGAAGATTTTGGGGGAAGGGAGAGAGAATTTTTGTACTTGGCTTTTAAATGCCAGGTAGAACATACATACGTTTTTATGATCTGAACTGTAAGACTGAATTTCAAACACATACCCAGATTTATTTTTTTTTTAAGGCTGTAGATTTGATTAGGTCGTGCAAAAGTCAGAGCTTCTGTGACATTTAATCACCAAAATCTCATTTTTCTCCTTGACAATAAAATATGGAAATAAATTCCCATAGCAACAAAGTCTTTAAAGTGAGTGCAGGGACATATTGAATTAATAAAGGCAATGAGGGAGCAAGGGAAAAGAGAAGGTAGAATTGTATTGAGTCTCTGTAATTCCTTCCTCTCCCAGAAAATAGGACTTTGGGGGTTATGGATAAATTTTTTGCATGTTTTATTCTGCATGTTTTAAAAGTATCCTGGGCAGCTTGTATTGCTCTAGAGTGCAATGAAGGTGGCATCAATAGCAGTGTTCATTTAGTAGGGATTTTGGGATTATGGTTTATTCTTAAAATATGTTTTTTATAGTTCTATCTCTATACTTGGAAACTTTTCTCCTTAAAACATTAATAAAAGTAGCAAAACATCACCACAAAATAGCTCTCACAAGTTTTAAAACAGAAGAAATGCCAATTTTTAAGACTTTAATTCTTGCTTCTTTGGACTATTTCATCCATAGTAATTTTGGCTGTTTGTAATTTGAAATCTGTGGAAAGACAGCATTAGCCATCTTGTTATTTTTCTTTGTTTGTTTCTTTGTTTAAACAATTACATTTTTACCTCTTCTGATCTGAGCTGCTAGCCAAGAACTTGATAGTTTGTGGGTAACTCTGGGTGAGAATATAGATTTAAAGATACCAGGTTCCATGATTATAGAATCCTGTTTAGTTGCAAAGAAATCCCAAGGATAATTTCTTCCAGAATGAAAACTACCGAACTATGTACCTTTATCCCAGTTCTGAACCCCTTTCAGCTTGAAGGTACCTGGATAATATATATTTTTATCTTGCTTTCTTTGCACCTTCTCTGATCTCTTACTAATTCACATATGTACAACACCATACCAACCCAACTCAACCCTCCCCACACCTAGCTAGAAAAGAAAAAAAATCCCCCCAAAAAACAAAATTAAAAAATTCCCTCAAAACAAACAGAAACCCCTCAACCACATCCCCTCCATATATTTGATCTTTGTTCTGGTAGTGACATATTTGCTTGGAAGAGCACAATTAATTTTTTAGTTAACTTCTGTAAAAGCTGGCTAACTTTAGGGACCGTGGTAGAGACTAAAAAAGTGGATTTAAAGGCAAGGTGAGTGGGTAGGGTCCTTGGCTGCCTCATACTAGACTGATACTGGTGCACAAAGTTTGAGGCTGGCCATACGGTACATATCTGCTGATTTTATAATTTGACCTAAGTATTTATTTTTGTCAGGACATCTTGTAGTCAAAATGAATTAGCACTATTATCATCTCAGGCCTTTTGAAATAAGAAGGAAGTGTTGATAATTTAGAGGTAAACCTTGGAAAATTTTAATTTGCTTTCTGTTTTGCAAATCTGTAGAATAAATCTTTTCAGGATTTCATCTCTTATACTGAAGTTTAAAAAAGGGGAAGAAAAATTCCTTACTTGCTCAAAACTGTGCTTCATACTCGATGTTAGGATAATTTCAGACAGAACTATGTCCTGGCTGCAGTTGTGGCAGGGGGATCTGTAACCCCACATTTACCTGCAGTTACACTTTAGGTATTATATGTAACCTGAACTTTTAGAAAAAAAAAACAAGAAAGAAGAGCAAGCACAATTAATATCTGTTTATATTTTAATTATTGGTTTGATGGCTCTGTGTTGATGTATTTTGGAGATGTGGTTTCTAAATGCAACTTCAATGGATTTTAAAAAAGGTGGTTTTTTTTAATTTTCAGACCAGAAAATTGTTTGCACTCCAACATAGACCACCATATATTTATGATACTATATTAGCCATAGATCCTATTAAATAACCATTTCTGCCTTGGCACTGCCCTGCTCATGGTATGCCGTGTTGTCAGCAATCTGTAGCGAAAAAGGTTGATGTGTCCTTGTACTCTCAGGTTGGTCTCCAAGGCTCTGAAATACCCAGATGGCTCCTCTGTGCTCTGATAATTACCCCTGGAGTCATCAGGTGAAATACTGAAGATACAGGTGTCAGTGTAGCTTCTTCACTGTTAATCTGCCTTATTCTTATTTGTGACTGCATATCTACATCCATTAATGAGGTGGTATGTCTGTGTCACTACAAGGCATAGATATCTCCTTCAGTTATAGCCTGGTTTTCTACTGGAAACTAATTTGGTCTGAGACTGAAAACTTACTCTGAAGCAGCAGAGATTTATTAGTAGGTTTATTAATGAAGACAGTGCTCTTTGACTTAGTCCTTATTGCTCAGAGTTTTTAGCTTCAGGTCTATACCAATCCTAACTAAAATGTTTGGTTTTCTCCTTGTGATATTTAGAATGAAAGAATTTCAGTTCCTGCTTAAGTCCAAGTCTTTGGACTATCTGCTGAAATTATAAGGAAAAAAGGCAGAAAGTAAAGATGGGGAAAAAGTGCATTGATTGGAAAGTTGAGTGTATGAAAATTTGGGAGCCTATACAGGTCAAATATCTTTGTATTAATCAGCAGAATTGTTCTTATCAGCCAGGTGGTACAGCTCCTTTTCTCTGTCGTTATTGTATGCAGTGTTTGTACTTTTTCTTGTATATTTTGGCAGAGTAATGAAAAGTGAATTTTTAGAAAATCTATTTTGATATCTGACTTTCCATTCCACGGCATTGGTGGTCAGCAACCAACGTACTGCCTCTGTGGGGTAATAAATTCATGTTTTAATACAGTTATTTGTTTTGCTTGTAGTGTAGCAGACAGCTTCAAACCCTTAGGGGGAACTTTTTAAGTCCGTCTGTCAGGTCTCTGCTTTGCTATTTCATCCTCTTGGCATGGTTACAGTATTTTGATTAAATGTTATATTACTGTGATACACAAATAATTTAAAATGCTAATATTTTTTCTAAAAAAAGGTATTTAAAAGAACCCCAAATGTACATGTCTGAAAATGCAGGCTTAACCTTTTTGTGAGTCCCAAAACCATACTGCTTCACATCAACAGATTTCTTCTAAGCCTGTCAACATGAAGAGATGCAGCAAAATGGCTCCAATATTTTCTAACTAGAAATAAGTATATTTTTTTAAGGAAGCTAGTTTTTCTGTGCATTAAAGGAAATAATTAGAAATTTTTTTCCTCATTTTGCCCCCATTTCACAGCTACTGTCAGTAGCTGTGAAAATTTGCATTTAAACTTTAATGTTTTCTGTATGTAGTTTTTTGGTAAGCTGATATATTCTGCCAGTAGCTGGCTGCTACAGCCAATTCTTAACTGCAGAAATACAAACTTCTTGTGAAAGCCTACTTAGATGTAAGTGCCCTGACAGCCAGAGGACCAGCCTGGGGTGTCCTGGGGTGCATCAGACACAGCATCACCAGCCAGGCAAGGGAGGGGATTGTCCCTTCTGCTGGGGCAGCCTCACCTTGAGTGCTGGGGACAGTTTTGGGTGCCACAATGTGAGAAAGATCTTAAACTATTAGAGAGCGTCCAAAGGACAGCAACAAAGATGATGAAGAGCCTTGAGTGAAGCCATGTGAGGAGTGGCTGAGGGCACTTGGTCTGTTCAGCCTGGAGGAGACTGAGGGGAGACCTCAGTGCAGGTACAACTTCCACATGAGGGGAAGAGAAGGGCAGGCACTGATCTCTGCTCTGTGGTCACCAGTGACAGGACCTGAGGGAATGGCCTGGGGTTATGTCAGGGGAGCTTTAGGCTGGATATCAGGGAAAGGTTCTTCACCCAGAGGGTGTTTGGGCACTGGAGCAGGCTCCCAGGGGAAGTGGTCACAGCACCAAGCCTGACAGAGTTCAAGAAGCATTTGGACAACGGGCACATGGTGTGATTCTTGAAGGTGATTCTGTACAAGGCTAAGAGGTAATATTGATGCTTGTGGGTCCCTTCCCATATGTGGGTCCTCGCAGCATATTCTGTAGTTCTGTATGTTGTCATTTTACTAGAAAGAGGATCTGAAAAGGGTAGGGGTTTTTTTTGTTTTGACATACTAGATTCAACCCCTGTGCCTCTTTGCACCTTGCCCATCTGCTGCAATTTTTATGATGCCAAATGTTTCTTTAACAGGTGCTCTGTTGAGGTCAAATACACGTTTGGAACTGGAAGGGGGATGCGATTTTAATGATGTGCAATTTCAAAGTGGCTTTAAGAAATCAGAGTGATTTGCTTCTGAGGAATTGTAATTTGAAACTAATGATCACAGATGTTCACTCAGGTATAAGAAATAATTACCATACCTAAATTCAGGATACAACTTTGCCATTCCGCTCTTCCACTTAAAGCTTCAAAGTATTGCTAACTTATGCTATTAGCTGTTACTTCAGAATATGCCTTTGGAATTGCATTAAAGAGTGTTTATAGTCCTGTGTTTTGTGAGGACATATGCAACCATTTAGGAACTATCACCAAAAATTGATTAGAAATATGGATATGAAAATTTCTTTGAAGAAAGTGCTAGTTAATGCAGGGGATTTGTTTGAAAAAATGACAGCTCTGTAAAGAAATTTTGGGTGGTGGTGTTGCAAAATACAAACCGGATGTTAGAAGAAGTATAATTTGAAGATGCTGATGGTGGAAGTGTGTCCTGCCATATCTTTCTGAGATAAGGATCTGTGAGTTCAACCTGAATATCTGTTTGCTGTGGTAGGAGAGAAACTGTGATTGAAATAGATTCTGTGGGCTGTGTCATTCTGCCATAATTCAAGAATGAATTCCTTGGTATATACCATTTTAATATTTAAAAGCCAAAACTTTTTTCAAAATTTTCTCCACGTGAGATAATTATGGCTAAAAAAGTTAGAAATCAGACAAAAGCAGCATAAAATTGTGGGTTAGATGCTTCTAATTTTTTTTTAATAAGGGAAACCAGAAAACAAAATATGCAAGTTTAGCATGATGATGACAGTTCACTGCTAATTTATAAATAATTGAATAATATAAACATAATTCTTGAAGGGACTTTCTTTCACGTTCTCTAGCAAGGAATGAACCTCTTATACTGGGTTGTCGGAATATTCCTTCAAATTAAGATGGAAGCCTTTTATGTGGTGTGAACAGAGACAGATTGGAAAGGTTCATTATCAGGAGGGAAAAAAATCGATGAATTATGGAAGTGGAATGTGTTCCTAATTCGTATTCTGATCTTGTCTTTACCTTCATGCTTTGTTAGAAGAAACATGTCCTATAAAAATGTGAATCTTAAGGAAAGAGAGATGTAAATACAAGTTAGCTTTAGAAGCTTATTGGCAAGATATGTTAGTCCAGACTCTGTCATAAACATACAACAGATCAGGCCAAGATGTGAACAAGATTTTAATTTAACTAGTTTCTGCAAAATAGGCCTTTGATTTAGAAGAGCAATACAGGCCAAACCTAAACATTTTTAATTTATAGGTGCCAAGACTGAAAATTTGCCGTAGAAGGCTTTCTTTTAGGAAAGACAAAACCCAATTGCTCTCATGTTAGCTCTGTACTGTGCCAAGAACCCAACTCTTTTTGTTTTAGTGTGGTCAATGATAACCTAAAGCCAAAAAGTTTAAAATCTTACCTAAATATGTAATCTTTAAAATTCCAGCAAGGAAATGAAGTAGGAAAAAAATTGCTGAATCTGAAAGACCTGCTAATTGCCCACGTATCTCTCAACCGTGTGAAGAGGTACTTTGTCAGTAAGATTGAACAGTATGTGTGTTGCTCTCTAGGTTTAGCAGTGTCTTATTAGAAAGAAGGATTTAAAAATGTGTATTTCACCAGTCTTTATACTGTCAACTATTATTTGGGGAAATGTTAACAACCGATTAGAATGCCTAGACAACTGAGTGACAGCAGATTTTTTTGAATTCAGGGAATAATTGGAAAAAATTTCAGCATATTTTAATATTTTATTGTTTATCTCTGGATGTTACCAAAAATTACTCTCAGAAAGTTCTGCTATCATGTCTCTCTCCTGTCAAGTAAATCATCATAAAAACGTGTGAAGCACTGGGAGGTTCTCACTTTCTCCACCTGTTAATCCTAAAAGGGAAAATATCATCCCTCAAAATTAGTGAATGTTATGATACATTTTTACAGAAAGCTGAAGCTCTCTGCCTTCTGTTCTATGAACTACATTTTGTATGATGCCACTTTAAAACCAAACTTGTCAGTCTGAAGGTAACATCATTAATGAAAGTTGATCAGTCACTATATTTATAATGCAGTCTTCAGACCCCAGGGCTCTTCTCAATTAGCAAGCAAGAGTGTAAAGCTTGTTATCTGCATCACTGAGATAGCTTAAGAAAAACTCTGTGCAAAAAGATAAGCTGACAGTTCTAGTGCCTAATCTGTAAGTGCACATATGACAGCTGGTAGCACATTTCAGGCATGAACCAGGAAAGTACCATCCTGTCAGCCCAGCACTGTAAGGGGTACCAGGGTCTTTCACAATCATTGGGGGCTCCAGGAATCAAGGGAATGGACTGGTTCAACAGCATAATTCCTTGTGTGGAGGGGACAGGGGACAACATATTTAGAAGCTTCCTTCTAAGAACCAAACAGCTGATACCAAGTACTGGAAGCAGATAATTTGTTATGAGTCAGAGAAATAGAAATATATTAAACCCCATGTCTGGCAATTACAGGTGATTAGCATAATTGTTTCCTTCTGAGTTTCCTCCATTTCTAGTTCTCAGAGTTGTTTTGTACTCTAGAAAGAACTTAATTTCATAACTCTTCCTGATAGAACTTGAAACTGGGAATTTTTAGACATCTCAGTGTTAATTTCTCCCTACCTATTCAACAAAGTAACATTTTTAATACTTTCCTCCCAGTATCCTTCTAAAGTGGCCTTGACAAACAGATGTTAGTTCCAAACTTACTTCTAGAATTTATAACCTAGCTATAAATGTTGTTTAGGTCAAATTTTAGTACAGATCATAAAGTGATAGAGAATGGATTTGAAGTTCCTGAACTATAGATAAAGTTTGCTAATTTTCTATCTCACAGAAGATCTTTAGTAAGTTAACAATCTCTGGACAGTGTTGTCTCAGAAACTAGTTTTGGTGTAAGCTCATTTTAAAAGACACAGATTGCATGAATATGCTTGAAATTTCTGTCCACCTTTCTACTTACTTACTTTAGTGTCCATCAGTGAAGGAGAAGCCAATTTGACAGAGGAACAGTGTTCTCAAAGGTGAAGCACTTAAAAGCTTAATTAAAATTGTAATAGGAATAGAGAAGAGATAAGTTTCCCTGAGAGAAAATAATTCAGGAGCACCTTTTTAGATACTGGAAATCCAGGCAGCAGCAACACTTCTGAGTTCTGTATCAGGCATGAAATCTCTTGCCATGGTATGTGCATTCAGGGGAAAGCACTGATTCATTAATGCAAATGTTTGCAAACTAATTGTGTGTAGATTGCTTACACGTTTTTTTGCTTGTTTCTTTCTTTCCCACTCCTCCAGAAATACATAAGCTTCATGCTGATACATATTCCTACTCCCCAAGGGCAGAAGTAGGGAGGCATTCTGTTGAAACATCTAAATTGAAAACAAAATTTTCTTTCAGTCCTCACAACTGATACTCAAAACCTTCCTCATTCAAAATATTCAGAAACAAATAGCTGAATAGGATTTTCCAGAAGGTGTGTTTTCAGTCTGTTTTTAATTTTTTTTTTAATTTTTAAAGGCAATGCTCAAAACCAATTGCTGAGAAACTAGTCCTCTCCATACAGACCTGTGCTCACTATGACCCAATTCATGTTATATTCTGTTAGAATTTTGCCGTCTCTTGCTTTTGCATGGGAATTCCAAACCAATAGTCTGTGTACAGTTTTGAGGAAAGTTTGAATCCTATGCATGTATATGAAAATTCGTTTTGTACAATATGAAGAGAAATGCTCATCAATTAGTTGGAAGATTCTCCAGTTTGTGGTCAAAGTTTTAAATACTTACGGTAGCTATTAAAAGTGTTCTTTAGGTTTTCTAGTATTTATGAATCACTATGTAAAGGAGTGATACTTAATCTTTTGTTTGACACAGAGTCACTTAATCCTTTCGTTTTGCCAGTCTGCTTAAAAATGTTACCAAGATGATAATTAGCAATTGTTTTTCCCGTTTTTTTTCTTTTCTTTGTAATATTTAAGTCCGAATATTCTCTATGGCTACTTGATCAAAGTTCTCAATCCCTTATAGGTTTTCTAAAGCTACTTGAGAGCTTTCAAAAAAATGTGTTTCTTTTTGCTTTGAAAATAAAATAATTGGCTGTAGTTGCAGGAAATACTTCTTGAAAATGGTAAGCAGTTTTTTAAATGGTTTAATATTTTAGAATAATAGATTTAGTTTTGCTTTGTTTTCTTAATGGTTACAGAAGCTTTTCTCAATTCTAGAAAATGTGGTGAGGAAAGGGCAGAATAATGTGACTACTGTTCTTGTAGCTGGTTATAAAAGAAATTCACCAGAAAAAAAGAGATGTTTATCTCGCAGGGCAGTGCTACAAAGTGTAGATTTTCCCTTGAGGAATCTGACAATATTTGCCTTTTCCCTCTCTGTTTTAGTATCTCTGTTGAAATACTTTCTATGTGCTGTGTTTACCAACATGCATTAAACTGCTGTGGCAAGATGAGAAGGATTTTTAAGAATGTCGTTCTGTCAGCTTCTACCATTGAGCCACTATTACCCTAGATAAGTTCATTATTCTGTCTAGATTCTTTTTCTGTGGATTCAGAATGGTAATAGTAGACTATTTCCATGATTTCCACAAGTAGCTATCCTCTAAAAAGCTTAATTTCTGTAGGCTGGTTTACTATTAGTTTATTGATACACTTTTGGAAGTAGTAGAGTTAACTCACAAAATTTCAGGGTGAGAAATAGAAAGGAATGGAATTGTCTGTAAATGGTATTTATGGTGTAAATTCTTCTTCCTTGAAGGATGTAGTCTATTTGGTTTTAGGTTTCAAGTCTGAATGGAGTCCTTTTATAAAGTTCATAAGAGACCACCAATTTTAGAAGATGTCTTTTGTCTATGAGATTCCTTTACTGAGAAATTTTCCAAATTTGACTTAACTAAAAAAAAAAAAGATATATGGAATATTCGGTCTTAAAATTTTGAAGATTAATTTGTGTCAAGAAAAGGCCTGGTGTTGGAAGAGTTTTAGAATATGATAATTTTGTCTAGTGGTAAAATTTAAACTTTTCAATTTGTAGTTTCACACTCTAAATTACACTCCATTGTAAGAGTTGTTTAGTAATTTTTCTCATCTACCTCTCTTTCAGATGGCATTAAGCCTTCATTCCTTCAAGGAGAATGCCAGTAAAACTAAGTGGTAGATCTTCCCCTTCTATGTAGGTTTACTGTGCCAGACTCCAGTCAGTTTTGTCAAATAGTATAATTTACAATAACCACGAAGAAAGCAGTGTAAAGACTGGAAATAAATACCTTAGTCTTCACGGAAATGTGATTTGCATATATATATATCGTATTTTTGGAGGAAATATCTGTGCTATTCAGTGGTAAGTTTCTTCATTCACGCTTTATCTGCTGCACTAGCCACTGTAGCATTTTGGAAACCTGTTCTATCTCCATACTTCTGTCAACAGGTCTTGCAGTTACTCATCAAAGTTCACTCTTGGCTGCAGCTATGTTAGTTTGGCACAGTGGAGGTTTTCTCTTAAAGCAGTGGTTGTTTCCCACCTGTACAGGTCCTTGCTGCTCTGCAAATCTGGGCCCTCTGGTGGGCCGTGTTTGCCTATTATGCCAGATGTGCAATCCATTAGGAACTTGAACTGCAACATTTCACACATACTTAACAAAAGATTTCTATAAAATAGCATGGCTGTTGGCCACCTGGGACAAGGCAAAAATCCAAGGAGGTGCCCAAAGGAAAGGGTCAGATTCCACAAATTTGCCCAGTGCCTCCCCTGCTGCTTCCCTCCTCCTGCTCTCTGTATGAGTGCTGCACCTGATAAAGCACCACCCAGCATTTCGCAGCAGGGTCATGAATCCTGAAAGCCTATCAGGAAATGATTGACAACTTGATGGAAGTGCCTTAACTCAGCCATGATGGCCAAACCAGGCAGAATTCCCATTAGGCATATTTACCTAGGAATTAATACAATTACTTTAATCCACTGGACAAGTTGTCTAATCTCATAGGTCAACAGAGAAGTTGTCTTTAAGAATGTCAGTGTTGGCAATGGAACTAATTCATACTCATGGTTCTTAATCATTGTGGAAAAATTGTGTTGGGTCAGACAATCACTTTCTAAATAATTTCGGAAATTTGTTAATCTTCTTTAGGGTTTCACGCAAGAATGTGTTTATTGTGTACAAAGTGCTTGTAATATGATGTAGAAAAAAACATGTCTACCTTTGCTTTAAGTAATTAATGAAAGTATTTCCTTGATAGCAGGGTCTTACAATAAATCTTTGGAAGACAGCAACATTTTGTACAAGCTCTTTCTAGTTGCCCCATGGCTGTACAAAGCAGGATCCAAGATGGACATGAGAAGGTAAAAAAAGCTAAGCTAATTCCTAAAAAAAGCTTTACATTCCCAGATATATATGTTACATTTTCCAGGCTCATATTCCTATTTTAACTTTGTTTACAGGGTAAAGTATGAATTGTCTATCATAGTGTCTATGAACAGTGCTCTGTGGCCAAGCACCACATGCAGAACTCTGTCTAGGTGAAGGGTGGACTCAGCACTGTTCCAGAAGGCTCAGTTTGTGAGAACAACAGGCTGGTCATGGAGAGATGCTGCTTTGCAAAGTCAACCCTTGTGGACATTCAGTAACTTTCAATGTTTTTGTATCAAGCATAGGCTAACTGTACAAAATTTCTCTTCGTGTTCTTCACCATGTGTTTTATTTTCTAGATGCAGTGGAAGAATGTGGGGTAACTTTGAGATTAGTTACATGTTGGGTGAACGATTGGGTCTGTTGTGATTCTCAGTTGCTTACATCCTCGTAATATCTTCTTTTTTATGGGCAGTACTGTTGAAAAGGCATGGTTGTGGCTGTGAAAACAGCGGTTAGACATATCCAGTAATACTTTTTTTTTCCAGTCTCTTTACAGTTCAGATGTACTGACCAGTGAAGGCTTAGGGGAAACTTTTGACTTCGGATAACATAAAGACGATTAGCCAAAAATATCTCTGAGTAGCCTACTTCATTCTTCATTTGTTGATCTACCCCAAAAGCTAAGCTTGGATTTTTCAAAGCTGTTTTAGCCCTCTTTAGACTCTGCTGGAAAGTTTCAAGCTTATCCCTAAGCAGTTAATGTTAATGAAACAATGAAGGTTGTTAATTCACAAAAGGAGATCAGTTTGTATAAGCTGATTGTTTTTGTCAGTTGGAAACTATCATGGTCAGCTAAAGAACAGTTGCTTTATTCAACCAGATAAATTTACAATTGCAGTGGTAAAAAAACCAAACCACCAAAAACCCCTAAATCAATGAAAAAAAATTGCAGTCTCTTTAGGTGTTGTGGAGATTGTATGCCTAGCAGAATGGGAGAGCTCTTAAGTAGTTATTCTAGTAGCTCATCCAGCCAAATCCCCGTCAGTTCACTCTATGTGTGCTCTCTCTGCCTTCAGTATCTGAAATTGTTCTTCAGTCTGAAACAGTATAGTCTAACAAAAATGTCACTGTGCTAAACACCTCTTCTTTAGTCCACTTACTAGCCCGTTTTTTTTTCAGGGAGAGCTGTTTCACTGTCACACACAACATGCTTACTGCTGCCCTGTCCTGCTCTTCCCTTACTCCTTACCAATCTGCAGACTGAAGAGCTGTCCCAGCTGGGTGCTAAAGAGGGAGCTCGAGTTGGAGCAGCTGGTGGGAAGGGTGGGAGAGAAGAGGGGTCTGTATTGCACTGGGAATCAGGGTGGGCATGAGTGGAAGAGTTGGGACTGACATGGGAGAGTGAAGAGGGACAGAGCAGTTTGCTGGAGCAAGCTTTTAGAGCTTGCTTTTGCTCAACTGGAGGAAACACAGCAGGTCTCAGGAGCAAGTTCCTGTACTTCGTCTTGATGCCTGTGTTTTGTTCAGTGACATTTCTTATTTTTCAGGATATCCTTCCTGAAAAGTTTTGCAATGCCCTTTGAGAAACCTGTTAAACTACTGGTAAAAAGTTTTACTGGGTATGTGAAAGGAAATTAGTATTATCAAAAAAAGAACATAGGGGTAAAACAGTTACTTTATTGCACAGTTATCTATACATATGTTTAATCTTGGTAAAATGATCACCAGCTGTATACTTGGTGCTTTTGCAATTTTGCAACTTCTTGGTGGATTTTTTGTTTGCTTGTTTGTTTGTTTTTCACTTCACTTCACTAACAGAGTTTTGGAATTGCTGATGGTTTTTTTTCCTGAGTGTATTCATTTTGCATACTCTCAGAGTCTGCAACCCAAAAGGCAATTACTGTGCAGAGGAAAACAAGCATATTTTGGTTATAGATTTATTATTTTCTGAGATTTTCAGTGGCATAATTTAGCAGATTTATCCTGGCTAGTCTGGTAGTTTGAAAGGTACATCTTCAAACCAGAAGGATTTAAAACAGGGTCATTATGATTTAATTACAATTTTTAGAGTATATAAAATCACATTGCTGAGTCAAAGGAAGCCATTTTTCCTCCCATCTGTTTTGGGATGTAAGGAGAATTGTCAGCCTGTCAAATTGTTTTAATCTGAAGAATTTTGATTAAAATTTGGAAAGAGCTTGCACATTTTTAGTTGGTGTCTCAACACAGCGATAATTACATGTTCAAGACTGCAAATGTCTTTTCTTGTATAGAAACCTATAGTGTGGCAGAGGCAAAATAAAGTTTCAGAGGATTTAAAGCATGCCATTCTACATAATAGTCTTCACTTGCTTTTACAAATTTCTTTTCTCCAGAAATCAATACTCTTTATGTTTATTAAAACAAGTTGAAGTGGTCTTCCTTTATTTTTCTCTTTTTTTTTTTCTTTATCTCAACTTGTCCATTAATGTCTGGCACAAAGCAGTTGAACAGAGGGGCTGCGTAATGACACCTAATATGTTTATACTTGAAAGAGCAGTATTTAAAGTACTCAGTCATGTGGATCTGTCCAGATCAAGAGCTCAGTCACAGCACAAAGGGTTTTAGGGGTTACATTTTTAACATTCCTCACATAAATACATCAAAGCTCAAGTATTTCAAGAACCCAAATTCTTTATGCTTCAACACACTGATGCATCTGAAGAAAATCCAATATGCCAGTTCTCCATTTTTTTTCTTTTTTTTGATTGAAGAAGGGGTATTTGCAGGAATACAAAGATCCTTGTGCAGTGATGCAGGTTAACTTAAGGCACTGAAACATGCTTGTGCTGAGGTGTCAAAGTGACTTTATATTTATATATCCATAAGTCTTCATCTGAATGTATTTTTCTTTAAAGCATGCTCTCAATTTCACAAGCCTTTTCCTATTCACTATGTGTGTTGTCACAGAACGGCAACATGAGATAAACAGTGCTGACATTTTTGCTAGCCGTATTGCATTTTTTGATTTTTATTTCTTTTCAGAGTTTGGAAGTCTGTATTTTAACATGCAAAGGAAAATCTTTTATTTCTCACTGGTTTGTAAAATAACCTTTTCCAGGCTATAGGAGGGACAGCGTGCTTAGCATTAATAGCATTTTAAAATACAAATTCTACATGAATTGCAATTGTGGGTTAAAAGAAAATTTACCTCCTAAGAAGTTAGCAAATATTCTAGCAATAGTAGCTGCATCATCAGAAAAGATTAGATACTACCCTTCTGGGAGTCCACTACTGTCTGACTTTGGAATATTTCCCAATTATTTACAGAGACAGATTGGCCTAAAATACAGCTTTCAGGTAGCTTCAAGGTAAAAATGAACAAATTAGGGCATTCAAAAAACAAAGCCCAAACACTTTCTACTCAGCTGTGCTCCTTTCCAGTAAATAACTTTATTCCTACAAAATCCTTAGACATTCTACATTATTCTGTACTCATCCAAAGTAACTTAAAGAATCTTAATGCACATTTCTGCTGTCTCACCACCTTCCCCCTTATGAAGCTGCCACCGTTGTCACTCTTGTGTTTGTAGAACTAATCCGCTGATGTCCTGAACCACTTGTAAACAGGCATTTGATGAAATATTTTTCTGGTTACACTTCTCTCAGTATTTTTTTTTTGTTTGTTTGTTTGTTTTTTTAAAGTTGGACTCTTAGGTAGTCAAAATTGGTTATGAAGTTCCTGTCCTTTAAGAAACTGATTAAAAAGCAGTAATTGAATCTGGTGGGGAAGTGGCAGGTCATGAACAAATGTATTCGGCATCTGCACACTGCCATTGCAGTCCTGGGCTGGTGGAAACCCTCCTAGGATTGTATGCTAGCTTAGATCCCAGGCAAGGCAGTTCAGCTCTCTGGGCATGCTTTTTAATCTGTGCTCTCTGTGGAGCTACATTTCTTCCTACGTTGATTTCACTAGTGACCTTAGAGAAATGGAAAGTTTTTGCTACTAGTTTCAAAATGCTGTATGCTCACTGATCTTTTCTATTTAAAAAATCAAATCTTTCGTAAAGACAAGTTGGCCTTTTACTCAATGAGGTTTCTTTCTGTCAGGGTCAGTGGCATTTTTAGAACAAAGGGAAACTTCCATGTAGAAAGAATAGTTTATTGACAGTAGTAAAGAAAGCACTTCTTTGCATCTTGAGAAAGAAGTCTCCTGATGCAGTTCCAAATTGTGTGTCAGTTTTCTTAGCATTTTCTGCTGTAGGTCTTAAGCCAGTAATGCCATCTCAGAGCAATGAGAAATGTCCTGTCTAGATATTTGCATTAAAGAGAATACACCAAGGATCTTTAAATTTATATATATATATATATAGAGAGAGAGAGAGCTATTAAAATAAAGCAGAAACTCATGAAAGAGAGAGGAGATTTGCTGGGTGGTGTATATTCAAATAATTGTGTTTGAAAGAAGGTTTAATCCTTGTCTGTTGTCATCCTTGAAAGGGAAAAGCCTCTTATTTTTCGCTTGTTGGATCTTTGTGGTCTCCTGTAGGTCTCTAGAAAAGTCCTCAGTTGTCTCTGAGATGTAGTTCCCTCCTTGTCTCAAGCCTCCTGTTTCCATCCTCGAGGCTCATTGCTTCCCACAGCTTTCCCTGTTGAGCCCTGGACTGCAGCAGTATTTCCCAGTTTGGTGCTCTCTGAGATCAAGCTCCCTCCTCCTTGCCAACATCCAGTTGAACCAGTGCATAATTGCCTGGCAAGTAAGACAAGCAGCCAGCCCAGTGCTCTTTTGACAAAGCCACAGCCCTTTAACAAAACATACAGGCACGGTAGACTGTGTGCAGTGAACTATACGCTTGTAACATCTGTCCCAGGGAGAATCTCAGCTTTCACTGGGAAAAAACCCCAAACCAAACTGATATATGTAGTCATCGTGGTTTTGGCCAGTGCTTAAGAATGTAAACCTCTTTAATCTGGGATTTCAGAAAGCAAGTAACAAAAATTAAAACAAAGTGGGTTTTCTGGCCTCCCAGTTATTTCTGTGATAAGATTCAAAGGCTGACTGTGGGTTTAACTGAAGGGAGGTCAGCCCCAGCTGTTAATGCTTTAGTCCAAGGGAGGCCTGTTGCAGTAGGAGGTGTTCTTCATAATTTAACTCTTGTTTTAAACTCCTCTTTGTTTATACTTGTACTGTGTGGAAAGTATGTAAACCGTGGCCAAGATGCAAAGGAGAAGGTAGGGACACAGTTGATTCTATACTATTGCATTACCCAAGTCCAGAAGTTGTGTCTTTAGGTCCTGTTCATCTGTTGCTCGCAGCTGCACTAGATCCCTGCATACCATCCTAATCTTCTTTTAGGCATACACTGACTAGTTTATGAGTGGTGTTTGTAAAGCCTGTGCAACCACTCATCTTTCCTTCTTTGTTGTCAGGATATTTGATTCCTCTTGTGCTGTAGCACACTGGGGCTGCTGTACACACAGCATCTCTGAGTGATGAGAATATGCTCAAGTAGATAATAAAATACTTATTCAGTGAGATGGCATAGCTCAGGTCTCCTCCAAAACAACGACTCAAATCATGTGCACTCATGGCAGTCTTTAGAAGAGAATGTCTGTATAGTCTGGAGTCTATCACAGATAATGCGTAAAGGCTGAAATGTGGATGTTGTGGTTTTCTTCTTAAAAAGGAGGGTTTTCCATAATTCTGGACATAAACTGAGCAAATACTGAGCAAAATGAAGGAAAATACATAGTCTTCTAAAGAACTATCCAACTGCCTAATGCTTCTGTTTGTGAAATTAAGACAAATAAGGTTTCTGAGGAACTTGGAGACTAGCCGTGACAAAGTGATGGTTTCTGTGGAGCCTATGCTTTAAGGCCTTTCAAATGTTTAAAATGTTGATACTTTTAAGCTGGTAGGTGATTAAAAATGGATTTTCATCATTGTGATGTTTTTATAATTTTCACAGTTTTCATCATCATCTTAGTATTAAAAACATTAATCTCAGAAATCATCTCAAACAAACAACCCGACAATATGGAGTTTGTTTCAAAGAGCTACAAATTCTACTACAGGGCTATCTTTACAGTTTAGTTTCTATTTAGATATATGAATTGTGGAAGGCATAGTTTTTAATAACTAGAAAAACTTCAAGGTCCCTTCATAGAGACTCCTGAAAAATTTAGCAATTGTCATTTCTGTCCTGGAATGTATTCTGGTTAGTGATTTTTATGTGCTTGTGTAGATAAGAAGGAATTTTAATGAAAATTGTAGGTACATAATTTGAAATGTTAGTCTTCTCAGTCAAATTTTTCATCACTAAAATGAGTATTGCTAGCCAGGTAAATTAATTTTGTGTGATTATTCCTAGTCTTCAAAGGTTATTCTCATTTTTTTCTCTAAGCAGTGTCAAGAAATGTATTTTTTTCATCGATTGGCAAAGTTGAGAAGAATGTGAATGATTAACAACTTCTGAGTTTTTTGCTGCTCTGAGCAACCTGACCTAGTTGAATATGGCCCTACTCATTGCGGGGATGTTGAATTAGATGCCTTTAAAGGGTCCTTCCAACCCGAACTGTTCCACGAATCAGTGAATATTTGCATGGGCTTCCTAGGATGCAGTGTTCAATCATGTTAGATTTTGTAGGACGCTGGGTATGAAATGGTGGGCGGCACCATTTTGAAGAGTACCATTGCATTTCAGGGTAATATTTGGCAAAAGCAAACAGAGAAAGGAGTGAGGGGCAAAGAAAGATGAAAATTAAGTCATTGACAGCTGCTACTTAGGCTAGATAAATATGCAATAGAGTATGTTGGATGACAATTTCCAGATAACACAGTAAAAGAGTTCACTGCTGTCTGTAGTGCTTAATTATTTGTATAATAGATACTTAAGTAGAGGCAGAACCTTCTTAAATTCTATAGAAAGCACTATTACAAATTCCTACTACTGTTAGGAATACAGTATCTGAATTTTGAGGCAGTATGAGAGGATTAGAGCAAAAGGAGGCAGAAGGTGGTTAAGTAATCTGCTTAGTATCATTCAGTATATCTGTGTCAGAGCTGGTGACAGAAGCATCACCTTGATCTCTTATCAGGTGCATTTTGTCCTGGTACTTATAGCAAAACTTTGAAGAATTTTCACTTTTTTGGTGTGATTTGAGTGTAACTACCATCTATGAAGTATAGATGAAGAAGGTTTCATAGGAAGACTTAAGATGCTTTTGACAGGAGAATGATGAGCTGATGAAGGATCTGTGGGTTAGGCAGATGGTTTGAAGTGCAGACAAACACAGCAGTGAAGTTCATCCTAGGATTGTCATGAAGCTGAAGATGTGCATACTTGTAAGGGGCAAGGAAATATGTCACAGCTTTCTGAAAGATTCAGAAATTTGGCCTTTACTGTCACGACATCTAGGTAACCTGTGTAGTGACCCTGAAAACAAGCAGCTGGTGTAGAATGAATATTTAAGACTGTCAAGTGGGGGTGATTTTTGTGGCCATGTAGTCCTTTGTACATGATAGCTCAACGACTTCTTGTTTTAATGCAGGCTATGTATCTTCTGTTCAGTGGGACTTGTTTATTTTTCAAGACTTAGGAAAATGAAATGTTACTTCTTGAGGTATAGCAGTTATAACTGTTCTCAGATAAGTATTTCTATTACAAGTCTCAGTTTGCTGAAGAAGCAGGGATGGCTATGTGGTTTTTTTACCATGCATGATTGCAGATTGTCCTAGTGATATTCTTGGAAGTCACATTTTGATAGGCATCTTTGGTAGCAGTCATGGCTTAACAAAGTTAACCATTTTCTTCAGCTTCCCAGTTTTATACACTGTTCCCTCCACTGGACTGACAACAGTGTCATTGTGCACAAGGAATGGATCACTCTGGAAAGGGGGGGGGGCAGTTCCCAAGGCATCATTACTGTTTAGATTCTTCTATAATTAAGAAGCCTAAATTTACTCATTAGAAAAATGCAACCCGAGTCAGTTATACCTACATTTTGATCTTAAGAATTCTGGCATACTCTGCTCCACTATCTTCTTCCTGCCTTCTCACTGGCATCCTTTCTTAGCAAACTCAACAATTTAATCTGAAAGCCAAGGTGGATGATTTGTAGCATGCAAAGCCCCTTATGTCTCCATCACATGCATAGAGATTATGGCACATAGTTTACTGAAAATGTATTTATTTTTAAATCATTATTGGAGGCTGAATGTAGCTTTAATCTGGAGGTGGATTAAGGGGAGGCTTCAGGTTTGTGTGTAACTGAATTTGAGTCATCAGCACCCTTAGTGCTCCCCTGCAGAGGAGAGTGCTGTACAGAGTGGGGAGCTGCGGGTAACTCAGACCTCTCCTGAGCTTGCTGAGGAGGGACCTCTCTGCTCTTTCATTGTGTCTTTGGCAGACAATGTCTTGCTTCGGGGCACATTTTTTTCTTGTTTGCTCTATGGAGTGCCTGACCTTAGGCAACCTAGTGTAGTTCATTAAACTTTACCAAATTTTTTTATACTGGATTGTGTCTATCTGCTAATCTCTACAAACCCGTGTTTTACATTTGAAAGAACTTACTAAAAAAATGAGCCAAAAACTCAAGATAGGAACAGTTTTGAGGATTTTTCTTTCAGTGGTTTTACTGTAGCAGCAATGTTCAGTGATGTGGGTGTCTGCATAATATAACACATCCTATTCCAAATCTTGCCTTTTTTGAATTCTTGAAGAAACCCACACTCATTAAATAGCTCTCTGTTATGATAACTTGCAGAGAGAGCTGCTTTACTTTAGCCTTCCTCCTGAGTGACTTCTCATTATAAATCATCTCTTTATGGCTCAAAAATACTGCACTTCCAGACTCCACTCATTAGTGAGACTGGAATGAATTTAATAATAGCTGGGTCTTCGCACCAGAGCTTCGCTAAGGAAAAACGGTTCATTTATGTCCTTGATGCCAAAACATGTTTGTAATGTATTGGACCTGGACAAACCAGGAATTACCAAGGTTAGCTCTGTGTTTGTGTGTGTAAATGTGGGTTGAGTACATGCAGGCAACATGATTTCCGTTTGTACTTCTTCTATTTTTCTATTAAAAATGAGAAATTTATTTAAAACAAAGGTTTTGATAATGGTTCTGAATGTATTTAAGAAAAAATAAATTTCTTCCTTTCTTCTAAAAGAGTATGTAATTTTTCATATCCTTCAGAGGAGCTGGATTTTTTTTACAGGTAGGTTCATTTGGCCAGAGATCATTACCTCACAGGAAATATTAAAGATTTTTTTTTTAAGCTAAACAAGGTAACTGTGCAGGATTTCAAGTAAGTTTAACATAATGGGTTAAGGGATTTCAGCACACCTCTTACAGTACCAGCAACTGACCTCTTTTAAGTACTTCACCCCCTAACACACAAGTATCTTTGTATTGGTTCACAGGAGATTGCTACTAACTGCCTTATTTCTTCACATTAGCTTAATGAAGAGTAATGACATTCTATGTCATGAAGTGAGTTTTGTCATCCATATTCTGCTTCACCATTTTTAATCTCTTTTTCTGAATTATTGCAGATTTGGTTTTGTAATATAGACGTCAGTAAATGCTTTACCTTTTACTCTTTCTGTGGTTCAGACTCTAGTAATGCAGTTTGTATTTTTAAAAGGCTATGCTTAAATGTCCTTTTAAATACACCTTAAAAGGATCCCTAGAATAAGGAGAGAAAGAAATTAACACCAATATTTTTTATATTGTTATCTTCATATTTCATGTATAGGGAAATTTAGTAGAGGATAACTTATTCAAGGTATTCTGTTACTTTTATCAAGCATACTTTTGAGGAAATTTTCTGTTGAAGTGTTTGCTGTTTTAATTATTGGTTAAATGTTCTTATATTTGAACATTTTTACTCCTGTGATATCTTTGCAATACTCTTCACTATCATTGAGCAGTAATTACATATGTAGTTAGCCAAGACTGTTTGCTGCAAAAAGTTCAATTCATTTTCTAATAGGTTTTCATTCCCATTTCTGTTTAGTGTATTCCATAGGGAATGAATATAAAAAGCTTCCCCAGTAATTAACATAGAAAATACCAAGCTCTCTGTTCTTCAAATTAGTCTTCAACCATAACCAATTCTATTAAAAAGCTTGTATTCTAGTGAAAAAGGGAAACAAATTAAGTTCTTATTAAAATGGTAGTTTTCCCAATCTTGCTTAAGATTGCAGTACTTACTGGTCAGGTCTTACAAAGGTTGTTTGTTTAATTTCTTTTATGAAGTGTTGTTTACTGGCTTGTTTGGTTTTGAGGTTTTTTGGTGGTTTTGTGGTTTTTTTGTGTTTTTTTTTTGTTTGTTTGGGTTTTTTTTTTGTTTTGTTTTGTTTTTGTTTTAGTTTTTTGCTGTGTTTAGTGTTTTTGGTTTTTTTTTACTCCAGTGTATTACTCTTCAAATTTTCAAGCACATATATCCAGAATTTGATTGCTAGTGCTTCATAGCTACTTGGTTAGCTACATGGGAGGCAAGACTAGGTTAGGTGAGAAAGGAGGCATGTAGATGTGCTTCAGACTGCTTGTTTTGACTACAAGTTTGAGACAAGTTCTTGGCAGTACACCTGGGAACAAAGCTTTTCATCAGTGGTGGTGACCTACTATTTGTCAGCATTCTTTGTGAGTTACCTTTCATCTGCTGTTGGTGGGACTTTGAATCTTGAAGGTGTGTCGTTCTCAATGTAAGTCACTTTTGTTAAGGCTTTCCAAGACTGTTAGGCATTGCTGTGTTGCCTTTAGCTTCTCCAGTTCTTTGTACTTCCCATTTTTTGAACTGTGGTCTTAGTGGAGCATAGAAAAATGAGTAATTAAACAGAGATTTCATCCAGAGTGCAGGAGACGTCCTTCAGGCTGCTATTTACAATATGCACTGCATCTAAAATAAATGCCCAGCAAGTGGCTGATACTGTGAAATTTATTCCTACTCCTAAAGGGTACTGTCTTCAAACATAGTATTTATCTACTTGTGAGTGTCTTTTGGCCATCCCATGGTGCCTTCTCATAAATAACTGTATTTCGTGGGTGTAGAAGGAAGGTGAGTTTTTTTAAAGTAACTGTTTAGTTACAACACAGCCTGTATTCAGTTGGTACCACAGATAGGTTCTGAGTCACTTAATCTTTTCCTTATCTTTAAACTGCTAGATCTGAAAATAAAATAACTGCACAAAAATCTGTTTTCATTTTTTTTTAAGGAAGTAAGTGTCTACTTGATCTTAAACGAATCTTCCTTGACAGTATGCCTTCTGAGTTGATAGGCAGGTTCTGTGTTTTGCATGGACTTTTGATACTATTTGTGTTTCTGTTTGGAATGTTGTAGGTTTTTAGGCTTTGCTAGAAGAATTACAATTAAACGTTCAAAATTGTAATATATTTTCTTTGTTATGAGTATAGTTGCAAGACTACTTTGCTGCTTGTTCTTTCGACATATTTTAAAAGTGCAAGTAAAACAAAACACCTTGAGTTTTTTCAGTAGACAAAGAGAAAAATGAAAAAACCCACATAAAAGAGTGGATCATGCATCCAGCAGGTTGTTATCCATGATCCAGTCTAGAATCCTGTTATCCACTGTAGCAACTGACTGCTGTGCTTGATGGGCTTCCAGCTGATAGACTTCTGTTACACCTACAGAGCTTGTTCTGTCAAACTTAGAGCCAACTTGCTATTTATCCCATGTGCAGAAATTGGTTATTGATGATGTTCTTCTACTGGGTTGGTAAAGTTGCTTAGTCATTGCCAGAGGCTTAATCCGGGATTTAATGACATTTTGCTCATAAAATCCATTGGTCAGTATGTGTCTATTTACATTCTAACAGTGTGTGTTTTTCTCCCCCTGCATGTTAAACCACCTCATAGGCTTTAATTTTCCTTTCTTGCCCTCTTGTTAATGTAACAAACATGGAATGGGCCATTACATTTTTTTGTTCGGTTGGTAGGATTGCAGTGTATGCTCTTAGGAGCCGTTTTATACTTTGGTACTAATTTTCATGTATATTTGTAACTCAGAGGATGGCCAGCTATACAAAAGGTACAGCCTTTGTGTTCCCAGTGATACTGGGGCAAGGCTTCCTTTCTCCTTGGGGCTCTGCATGCCTCCTGATCCGTTTGCTCATGCATAGTGCTGAACTGTGTTCCCCACCTCAGCTGTGCCACTTATCTATGAGATGCTTGACCTGCTTCCCTGTAGTCTGTGTGGCAGTGGCAGAAGCAAACTGGTTCCATTTTACACAGCTGGAATCTTCCTTTGGTTCCCTTTGAATTTAAACAAATTACTCTGTTGTGTTGCTCTATCGAGTTCCTTCTTTTATTTCTGAAAGATCTGTGTTGGAACCAGATCCTTTTAGAATTTATTAGTATTGAGAAGAGTGGAAGGATTACTTCATACATCTTGGAGTGTGTGCTTTCATTTGTAGCCTCAGTATAGTGTTTGCCTTTCTAGCAGTGGTTTAAAAGAGTTGCTTGTGATCTATGATGATCCCTTATGCTTCTCTGAAGACGAGCCAATTACTTGCTCCACTTCTCATACTTATGTACCTTTAAGCAAACAGTATTGCCCCTGCCTTTTATACAAGATTGTTTTTCTGAACCTTTCTCTGTTATTTCAAAATCATTTTGAGTTCTAGTTTTGCCTTACAACATACTTGTGTGTTCAGTGAGCTCTCAGTGTTTTGTCTAGCATGGAAATTCCAGTGCAGCATTCTTCCTTCGCTGCAAAAACTCTGGGTGAGACAATATTTGTTAAATGAAATGCAGGTATGATGACCACCTGCCTGCCTGTGTGGTGGTAACAGTAGTGCTGGACAGCATCCTTGAGCAGTCTGGCAGTCCAGGAATGCCTTTTGGTCCCAATGGGTTTGTAATCTCATGTGTAAAGTTCCTGCTGCTGCAGATAGATGGAGTAACTCCGGGTAGATACCCATAGCATCACCATTGTCACACAGCATTTAGCTATGTGGACTTAGAGAAAGCCTTTCCTTGCACTGATCATGAAAACAGATTTATCAAGCTACTATTGTTTTCATACTGAAATTGGCCAAATACAAATTTTCTAACACAGATTTGAGTATTACAAAGCAGGCATTCTTTATTGCAGCGCTGGGCATTTGAACTATCCTTCCACTAATCACGTACCCCAAGTGTTGAGTAAACAGAATTCTTATCATACATGCTAATTACATATCATTAGCTATCCCTGCCTACTTGAAATATATGTATTACTTTATTTATATAGTCACAGCCCTTATCAGGAGTCTTTTTATGGTTCTTTGGAGTCTTCTTTAGTGGTCTTCAGTGTCCGGTGTCCTTTTCAGGTGGCTGAAACCCAGCCTTGACCCCCACTTTTGAGTAAGTGTGATATCATTGTTTTGCTTTGTCAGCCTTGCAGAGCTGAGCTGGCATCCTGCTTGTGTTCTGGATGACTTCTGGTTGCCTAAGTTACATATTTTATCTACTTCTCCAAGGCTTTGTTGTTCTGTTCTTCTGTCTGTATCAAGGCCTTCTGCTCTTGTACTATCTACAGTATTCATGCAGTTTCTGATTTAAATGCAGTCTATTGTTTCCCCTGTAGTCCTTATAACTGTTTTTTAAGTGGAAAGGTTTGAGTCTTTGTGGTTTTGGATTTTTTTGTTTGTTTTGATAATGAAAAGTTCAGAATAAAGAATGAAGGATTTTGGAGTAAGATTTTGGCATTTTTGAATGACGTATTTATAACTCAAATTAATGTAAGGCAAGTCAGTAGTAATAAGGACTGTTTAGCTTGTGCTACAGGCTAATTACAGTAAAAGTATGTACAGATAGTCTTTAGCTGTTTTCAGAATGCACTGACTTCCTTGTTGGAGAAGAATTGTGTGGGGTCATAACACTACAAGTAAATGTCATATACGCAGAATAATATATGTCCCAATACTGGACAAGCTGTTGACAGAGTTCCAACTCTGAGGAAAAACACACCTTCAGGTCAGTTGTTGCATCACCAGTGAAAATGGGTAAACCTCATTTAGTGGGCCATGCAAGCAGGAAGAAACTGGGCAGGTGATCAGGCAGCGTTCGAAGCCACTTCTGTCTCAGTACTGTGACCCAGCAGGAGTTGTAGTAAATAGCTTCATTCCTGGTGGGGATATGTTTTGAATTGTAGTTTGGCTCCAGCTTGGCTGATCTGTTATCCAGGAACCTCTACCTACTGTGGGAAGAAGATGCTATCAGTCTAGTGATCTGGCAGCATTTTACTACTTTTGGAAGTACCAGTTTTCAAGCCAACATATTTTTAAGGAAGTCTAATTTTGGAAAGAAATTCCTGTGAGTAATGCATGATGACGCATCTTCTTTCATCTCTGCATTTCCTGAGTTCTAAGAAGAACATTTTGTGTGTGATGATTTTGATATCTGGGCTGTCTCAACCATGTGCCATATTTAATGCTGCTTGTGAAATGGACAATGTGAGGTTAAAAGAACAGTGTCTTTTGAAAATGCTTTGGATACCACTTAGGTGATGACTGAGTTTTGGCAGTGGCTGCCCAATTAAGAGATCTGCTGCAGTGCCTTATATAAGGGCAATATAATGAAGTGAGGAATTAGGATTTAATGCAAGGGAAATGTGCAGTGTGGGTGGGTCATGCAGATAGATTTTGGTACGGTGATGGAAAAGGTTTCTACAGTCGCAAAGACTATAAAATTGCAGTGGTGATACTAGCCTATTAGCAGGCAGGAGACATGTTAAATCTGATCTAAATCAGTGCTCATTTTTTTCTTCAGATGAAAATGGCTACTTAAGAAAGGTTAGAGGATTTATGGGGTGTCAACGTATGGCAGATGGGCTGGATTAGGATGCATGAGTATAGTAATCCAAATCCTTTCTGCCAGGCATTACAGAGGATCTCTTCTGCTCCTGGACTGCACTGAATGTACGCAATCAGATCAGAGTAGCACAGGCTGTCAGGAGGCTCAGAAGAAGAGTTGCTAGTGAAAGTGCTTGTCTCAGCAGAGTTCATTTTGAAAGCACTTCCTTTGCAGGCAAAAGTCTACTGGGGGACTGGCTATATTATTTAATTTTAATAAATTACTGGGATGATTTTCTTCCAAAGCCTTAAAGAAAGTAAAGCCAAAATGTGTGCTAAATGTTTCTCATTATCTGTGACTATATTAGCACAGAAGGATAAAAGCTATGCAAAAGTCATGAATGTTGAGGAAAAAAAGGGGAATGAGTTTGTCTTTCCCTTCTAGGCCAATGCTGTCTGTGAGATTTTAAAACTAAAACCTAAAAAAAAAAGAGAGAGAAAGGAAAAGGGCATCCTACTTTAAATTATTGCGACAGACATTTAAGTGTTAGGGGTAGATTCTTCTTTCCTTTAGACTGAGCCTCCACTCAGTGTTACACAGGTTATTGCTAACTACACTTAACATGTAGTTAATTTTAAAAGGTTGTAAAGCTACTGGCTATTGAAAAGATCCATGTGTGAAATCTGGGGAAGGATGCAAGCCATTAGTGCCTGAGGCAGCTACAGGAAATTTGCACTTCACTGCTGTGGTCAGTTAACTGAGTTTAAGAATCTACCAGAGCTCAGTCTGCAGTTGACTAGTGCCATACAGCATGATAAATCAATATACTGGAGTGGGAAACCTACTCAGATATCTCTGGGCTCTATGAGAGAATACTTATATATTTCATTTGAAAATCATGTAAAATGCTTTAAAAATAGTAAAAGAAGTCTGTGTGTCATGCTGTAACAAAACCTGTATATGGATAATCTGTGTTCTTTGTAAAACCTACAAGTGTGAGGATCCAGGTACTATAGACCTTAAATGTAAAGCTTAATTGAGAGGCTGCAAATAGTTACTCCAGCAGTGAGGACTGATTAGCTCTGAGCTACCGATTGTTAATATTTTTGGGATAAAGCAAGGGGCAATTGTTAGTATTTGGTTAACATATGAGGAAGACCTGAAAATTTTTAGAAGGTTTCACTGTTACCCATGAGGAATAGCATATCTGCTCTCACATGGTTTTCTTAGAGAGCTTTGTAGAGTGAACTTTCTTGGCATTTAATTGGAAAGTGCCATGGTTAGGACTTCAGAAAAGTGAGATTTTCTTCCAGTTGTTAGTATTAACAAAATAACAAGGCAGTCTAATCAGTCCATGAAAGCTCACTTTTCATCTGTTAATCAAGTTTCACTTCCTTAGTATTTGGGATATTTTAATCTTTCAAGTGGTATATAGCCTTCTAGAAAAGACTATTTCTCACTCAAACGAAGAAGACCATCTTTCACTTCCCAGCTTCTTTCTGTCTTAGCAGCCTCCTCATAAGAGATTCATAAGAAGGATGTATGAAAGAGCAAATATGTTCACATTTAGCATTGGAGAGTTGTTTATATGTAAGTTTGAAGGAAATGAGTTTGAAAATTATTGAGCCAGAAGTGTGGGCAGAAAAAATTTCATGTAGAAAAATATGATGAGAATGAAAGGAAAAGTTGAACCAGGGATGTGAGGTTTTACTGTGAGGACATACATGCAAATCCATGAAATCTGAATAATCTTTTTATTCCGAATATAAACTTAGTAGGGAGTTGCAGTGATAACGAGTTTACACTGCTTTATAACATTAAAAGCATTTAAATAGTTTTGGCAGGCATGGATGAAACTGTATATGAAGAGAGTTGTGAAGTATTATCCAGCTTACAAATAAAAGTAAGTTGTTCTAATAGACTTTCAAGGGAATGTAGTTATCATGATGTATAAGATGAAGGTTTTGATTGATATATTACTAAAACATTGTGGGTTATCCAGCATGTAAAAAAGCTAGTAAATCAAGCTGGTATTGATATAGCAAATTAAATCTGGACCCAGGCTTTACTTCATGTATAAAAATGCTGGTGTTTTTTAGATGTTTGCAATCCAAGTGCATGAATGTTTCCATTATGAATTTGTTTGTTCCTTACTAATGCCTCCATTAAATTCCATAATGTAGCATAACTGAATTAATTAATCTAACTGACATTCAATATTTTAAACTTCACAAGGAGGAACTCTATAGAAATGTGAAAAAGTATAAATTTCTTCCTGATATATAAGATAAACTATAAATTATCACTACTAGACTGTGTCTCCTTAGTAGAACATCAGTAAACTGTAGAAAACTATTAGTTATTGACCTAAAATGGAGCAACACAATCATCTGTAATTCATAATAGTAAGGGTTAAACCCACCCACAAAGGAGAAAAATGAGTTGTTTTGTAGAAGTAAGATAAAACATTCTACTGTGAGGTTCTGCTTCTGAATAACTAAGTAAACATTGAATAATCATCCCAGGAATGTGTAGTGTGAGATGGAAAAAATAAGCCTAATTAAATGAAAAAGATTGACAATTCTTTCCAATAATGGGGAAAAGATTTGCGAAGCACTTATTCTGTATCTGGAACTATTTGGCAAATAGTTTTTTTTTCTTTCCTGACAAAAGGCGTCTGAGAAATTGAAATATAAAAATACATATATTTTAGCTTCTACATAGAGAGTAATGTAAACCAGCTTTCATTAAGGGTGCCTATGTAATTGAGAGCAGAATTTACCCAAGAAGCAGCTCCTGCTAGAAAATGTTCAGTTATTCCATAAATAAGTACAGATTATTCAAGCTGCTAGCATGATGATATTGGTATGTGGAATCAGCTGCCTGCTTCCCATAATATTATTTTAGATGCATATGAAGATGTAAAAGGTTTTGGAGCTCTGATTATGGTGTGCTTGAAGAAAAATCTGCAGTGTGTTGTTTGGCTCTGAGATCACAAAATCATGGAATAGTTAGGGTTGGAAGAGACCTCTGGAGATCATCCAGCTCAAATCCCCCTGCCAAGGTAGGGTCACCCTAGAGCAGGCTGTCCAGGAACAAATCCAGGTGGGTTTTGAATGTCTCCAGAGAATGAGAATCCACAACATCCCTGGGCAGCCTGTTCCAGTGCTCTGCCACTCTCAATGTAGAAAAGCCCTTCCTCATACTGAGGTGAAACTTCTTGTGTTTTATGGAAAATGGATTGGGACTTTCAGTACTAGGTAGGTCTGATGGCTCCAAGTGATGACTGTAGTTAATAGGTAGGAGCTAGGAGACCTAAATATGGGATCTGTGTCTGTTTTCCTCTCCTGCTTTCTTGGAAACAGTTCTATAGTGAAATGCCTCGGGAGAGACTTTGATTAAGGAAAATGGAACTGGAACATCCTTTAGGCTTCAAATCTAGCTAAGGCAAACTGGTGTTTTGGTCATGGCCAAAAACAGAGAAGGGATTTGGGAGGTTATGTAGGAACTAATGTAAGATTCCATAAATTCCTCTAAAGTAAGAGTTTCCAAAGTATTATACAACTAAATCTTAAGCAAGGACTGACAGCCCTAAAATGTCTGAAGGCTCAACTCAGATGCATTCTTGATACAGCTTAAATGAAAGAGCCAGTTCCTTTAGTCAATAGCCAACAATGTACCCCAACATAGCATGATCCAGATTTCAAAGAGGGAGATCTATTGTGTTTGTTTCCATTACTGAAAAAAAGTTCTGTCAGATATTTTCTTGGTTCTTTTTTTGTGTATAATTTACACAACTAAATACCTAGTGTTGATTTATCCTATTTTTTTTTTTTCAGAGAAAGAATTTGACCCTGTTCTTCAGCATTGGTTTATTGACCTCCTGGGGAACTGCACTGCTGGGTGTTCGCTTATACTGGATGGGCAACAAGCCCCCAAGTTTTTCTAATTCTGACAATCCAGCAGCTGACTCAGACAGTTTTCTCACACGTACTCTAACCTTCTTTTACTTGCCAACCAAGAACCTCTGGCTGCTGCTGTGCCCAGATACTCTCAGCTTTGACTGGTCTATGGATGCTGTGCCTCTTCTAAAAGCCGTCAGTGACTGGAGGAATCTACACACTGTGGCCTTCTATGCAGGACTCCTCCTCCTTGCCTACTTTAGCTTGAAGGGCTCCAGCAATGAGAAAGAATGCAATGGGAAAACTGTAATGAATGGCAAGCAAAATGCTAATGGGCATAGCTGCCACCCGGAGATGGAGTACAAGACACTGGAAGCGAAGTCAAGCTTTGCATCAAAAGAAGAGAATGGCCTAAAAAAGCATGAAATTCAGAAACTGCAGCTTCCTTCAACCGAGAATATTGTCATTCTGTCTCTCTCTTTGTTAATAGTGCCCTTCATTCCTGCCACAAACCTGTTTTTCTATGTTGGCTTTGTAATAGCAGAGCGTGTGCTGTATGTTCCTAGTATGGGCTTCTGCCTGCTGGTTACAGTAGGTGTCAGGGCCCTTTATGTCAAAGCCCAAAAGCGCTTTCTGAAGAACTTGGTTTTTTGCTCCACTGCTGCATTAATTGTTTTCTATGGACTCAAGACTGTTGTCAGGAATGGGGACTGGCAGAATGAGGAGATGCTGTATAGGTCAGGGATAAAAGTAAACCCTGCTAAAGGTAATTTTTGCTCTTTATGGTGAATGCTTTGCTTATTCCTGTCTGTCTTTGCCTTTGAATTGTCTGATTTTACTAGCTACATCTAAAGAGGGTACTTTAAGAAATATCATTTCAAGTTGCAGTGGTATGTGCATTAGTAAAAAATGGGGAAAAGCAAGAATGTGTTTTGATTAGGTGTTGCAGGATTGGCATTAACATGGAGAAAAGGTAGGGGGATACTTTCTTTTTCAGTGGTATTAGTTCTGTATTTTGAAATTAAAGATGTATTATTTGTATTATAGAGCCCACCCTGGTGTTTTTCCATTTGGAAACTGGTATATAGCATGCTAGTGAAGATTTTTTGTGAGTTTACAAAATGTTCTGTTTTCTATGATTAGAAAATATAAGAAATAGTAAAGGACAGCATCAGGGAAGTGCTGTTCCTTTATTTCATCTGATGCAAGCAACGTCAGTGCTACATAATAAAAATGAGGAAATTAGGTCATATAATTCAGCCTAGGAAATGACTGTAGTTCCCCCTGCCTACGAGTACTGTAAAGAGTTATTGTCAAATACTTATGCCTTCCTGTTCATGTGTAAATATCAGCTATTTGTAACATTGCCCAGCCACGTCTCAAAGGTTATATCTATGCTGTAATGAGATGTGACCACAGCTAGTGTAAACATATCCGAAGAGGCAGTAAACCTGCCAATTTAGGTATCAGTAACAACGTTTAGCTGTGGCTCTGTGGTTTCAAGCATGTATGGCAGATCCAGCTTGGATCCTGAACTCCATGCTGCCTGGCTGTACTGCTCTTGGCACATGTGCAAGTTTATATGAGAATGGTCAAAATATCACCTGTGAGTGCAATGTAGACATTGACTAAGCCTTCCTTATTCACAGTTCATCAGAACTGAGAAGGGATCAGTTGATTGCTTTGCCTGTCTGTGGAAGAAAAATTTGACAGCACTTAAATACTAGAGTATTTTCTCGGTCCTCTGCTCAGAAATCGGTTATATGATGCGAAGTCATCTGCTGATAGAGTTATGCTTTTTGGTTAGACAATTATATCATGCCATAGTCTAAAAGCTGTGATAATAAGAGGCAAAGGCAGGTAGTTACTTGTGAGCTGATAGGGAGTGAAAAAGTAGATTTGGCAGATAAAATGCCTAGCAAAGCAGCATTTTAGTAGTTTGTCAATCTGATTTTGTAACTCTTCTTTATATACTTTCTCAACCTAGGAAAATTACTAAACTTATTGGTGTAGTGAGTTTTTAAAATAGTGAACCAGCACATCCCATTTGGTTTACTTTTTTTTTGAAAACTAGTGCAGGAGAGCAAGAAATGAAGTAACTGAATAGTAAGCCAGCACACTAAAGTGATTATATGAAGCTCTGAGACTTACAAGCTTAGTCACAATATAAAACTTGTATTAAAACACTGGAATTCCTTGGAAAGAAAAGTGTATAAGCACTTGGTTAGTTAATGCATGTTCCATTTTTTGTCCTTGGTGGAGATCCCCAGACATTAATAGTTGTCTGCTTGCAATGAGCCAAATTTTGTGATTAAAAAAAAAAAAAAACGATGCTAGTTTTTGCCCAATAGTAGGATTGGCCGCAGCATTTTCTGGAAATTAGACTACTGGGTATTATACTCCCAGGAGACAAGATGAGCTGTTTTCATCATACACATCTCAGTATGCACAGACTCGTATGTATATGATTGTCTGGTTTCTTGCTGTATAAGCTGACATTAAGTGCCTTGTAAGATGTGTAAAAGCAAGGACAGTATGTCAATGTGATGATATAGACATGACTGAGCTGACTTAAATAAATCTGCTTAAAATACCCTGTTAAACTTCTGCTGAATATTTACTAGCCCACACACATTGAAACAAGGCTGGGTATAAGAAACCCCTAGCTAATGTGACTTGTCACCCAACTCTATTCATTATTGTGAATATTTCTAAGATTATCCCTGGCTTTGACTATGCTAGTTTTATTTTCTATTTCTTGTATAGTGAGGCAAGCCTGACTGGATGCCAATCCTGCCAAAGTATTAGGAGATCAACTATTCAAACTACTCTTCAGTAATTAAATGAGGTTGACATAGGAAAAACAATTTATTTTTGTTTGCCTCTTTTTTTTCTAGTTTATGAATGCTAGTGATAAATAGGCTATTCAGAGTGGGACAATGGGCTACTCAGTCAAATGGTAGAGTGGACTAAGTGTTTTCCTTATTTTTAGGCTACTAAGGAGAGGCTGTCACTCCTCATTTCTCTGCTTTCCTTAACTCATAGCAAGTTTCTCCTCAAGAGTATTTTCTTACTTCGGAAAATTGTGAAGTGGCAGGATCATTTTCCCTGATAGTTCTGCTTTTTCTCTCATCTCCTGCAAAGAGCTGCTTCTGAACAAGAGCTGCTTTTGTTGTAATCTAAAAAGCAGCAAGGTATCCCTTGAAAAACTCACGGTGTGGATACCGATAAAGAAATAGAAATCTGTAAGGACCAGCTTTTACTAAAGCAAAAAGATGGGTGTTTTGTTCAGGATCTATCTGTATACTGGGCTAGCAGGATGAATGCCACTGATGGCTGAATGCTGTGCACCACTGAGCTGATGTGCTGTAGTCATCAGGGCATTTGCAAGGCAAGCTTTTAGTATGGGTGCATTTGTGTACTAACGTGGCTGAACTGCTTTGGAAATGGAGTTGTCTCATTCGGTGATGGTTTATTATCAGGTCCTCTGTGTTGTGATGTGTAAGATGAAAATCTCATCTGCTGTTGTGGGACTTTCAGGCAAACATATTCAGCAGCTTCTCCATCTTCAATCCTCAGTGAAGAAATGGGTTATAATCACCTCACTGGTACTTTCTTCTGGTCCCTTCAGGGGTACCTTGCAGGCAGTGCAGACAGGGTAGTGTTGTGCTGCAGGTGAGAAAGCCTCTACTCCTGCAGGCAACCACAGCCTTTCTGCAGTTTACGTTTCTCCAGGCTGTTTTTGTCAATCACTGACAATGTGGAAAAAATACTCAAAAGCGTGGGGCATGGATTATCTCTTAAAAAATCCTGAAAATGCACTGTGAGAGAGTCAAGTGAAGGTGGTGAAGCTGCCTCCCAACTACCCTGTATGTGCCAGCTTTCCTGGCTGCCTCATTGTATGGCAGGCAGCTGCCATCCCTTGGCTGAGGGAGTCCTGATGAGGACTTGGGATGCCTTAGCTGCATCTTTACTGGTCTTGTTCTGCTGTTTTGATTATGAATAGTATTTCAAATACCTTTAAAGTGGTTCAAGCAGTACCTTGTTACAGTTTGTTAGCACTTGAGGGAGAAATATGCACAACTGACTAATTTAGTTTATGGATTCTGAAGTGGGTGTATGCATGTTTTGACCGTAGGGAGGGAAAGACACAAGTGTTTCTCTGTTCTGCCTTCAACTTAATGAGCAGCCCAACTGATATAAAACCATTCTTATTATCTGAATGTTCTTGTAAAGCAAAGGAAGTCTCCCAAAACATAAAAATAAACAAAAAAGTTAAAAGTGGGTGGTAGCTGTCACGTCTTTTTCGGTTAGACTGAGGTGATGATAACCTTGTTTTAATATAAAATAGTAATGACACTCGAAATAATTGTGCTTATTATGTCTCATTAACTCTAGTTTTCCCTGCGGTACCAAAAATAAGCTTCAAAAAGTATAATCTTCCTCTGGGTCATTTCATACCTTGCAGTCCTCACCTGAACATCAAAGATCGTTATGATATATTTCCCATACCTGGTACAGACATTGATTAAAGAAGTAGAAATAGAGAGGCTTAAACTGCTGGACTGCCACAGAGGTATTAGTTGCTTGATCATATTTAATGATGAAATTTTAGTCTCCTGGTACCACTGCATTTGTAAGTAGGCTTTGAGGATCCTTCCATGAAATAGTTGACCTGCTGTACAAAGTGGATCCTTAACTAAAAATTCAGCTAACAGTTCAGTGAGGGAAAACATTTAATATACTTTGTACTAAACTAGGTAGAGAAGCCATATTTACCAAACAAAAAATATGTAATAAAACATTTTTTCCATTATTGCTATTATTTTTGTAGTTATTTTTTCCCATTATTACTATTATTTTTTATTGCTACTGATAAAAAAATAATTACTATTATTTTTTATCGCTACTGATACAAAAATAATAGTAATTCAAATTAAATATTTGAATTCTTCAAATATTTAATTATTAAAAGCTTACATTATGCTACCAAGATCTCTTCTAGTACCTTTAGACCTTTCAGTAGCTTTTGCTCTGACACACAGCTTGTTTTTCACTATGCATTTTTTTATGTCCCCTCAATAGAGTGGTGTGTGTCCTAGTAAATACCATGTAGGGCATTTAAAAATAGTTTGAGCATTTGGGATTGCATTTCAGGGTTTTGGTACATATACTCAGGTTTTTTATATGTAACTTGTCAGTAAAACTCCAAAACTCATGTTTGGCCCAACAGCCCAAAATACTACTCCGTATTTCTTTTTCCTTTGGCTCATTTAATGTCAATAATAATAAAATTAATGATGTGATTAATATAACAATGCACTGAATAGAAAATGTGGGTTTGGGGAAAAAAGGCTTGGGAGAGAAAGTGATTTTAGTGCACAGATTGCCATATAAAACATCAGATTGTAAACATATAAAACCTGCTGATAAGTACACTTAAAAGTTTTGCTTATTATCACTGTTAAGAAATACCAGTGATATGAGCATACCATCTGGAATTAGGCATTCATGAGTTAGTTTTACTTTTGCTAATGAACTCTTCTTTAGTCTTTGACCAAACCACTTTAATCTCAATTTTTTCTCTCTGGGTTGGAACTCATGTTACCTATTACCATTAGATTTTTTTTTTTTTTAATGATTCATGGTAGTTTTAAAACCTCCCTGTATTTATGGCAATATAATATCCCTCCTAAGCCACTTGATAAATATATATCAGAATATATCATCGTTGTGGTGATTCTTGATGTGCTTTTCACTTAATATTTTTAGAAATTGTCAGAGAAACATAATAACAAGTAATCATCCATTTTCCCAGTATCTTTACCGAACTTTCTGATACTTAGTCTTTTTTGACTAAATGTTGCAGTGGATATTTTCCTTGACTTCGATAATAATTTTCAGCTTTCTATTTTTTAAAGAAGAAATTACTTTAAGGTATCGTCTTTCAATGGTATAAAATGTTTCCAGCCACCAGTAAGACCCTTTGTAACAGCTGTGCGATGATTGTATTTAGGTAACAAAATCATAGGTTAGAATTGCACATTGAAAGTACCATTTATAACATATAATGTTATGGCTCTATAAGTCTGTTATATGTGAATTATGCAGGATATACCATGATAAATTTGGTGTCTCTGTTCATAACAAAAACATTAGAATTTGAAGGATAAATGTTCTACAGGGTTCTTAAAATAAATTGGAAGTGCTTTTTATATCCGCCACTCTTAAAAGTTTGTTGTGGTTTAGGAATACTGCTCCCCACCCAGACTCTCCCAAATGCTCTCTTTCTCCCTTGACAACAGGAATGAGAGACATCTTGCAAGTGATGGGAGAATAACCTTAGGGTCTGGCCATGCCTACCAGGGTAGCTGGGACTACAGGCACCACCTTGCCTGACTCCTGTGAAAAAATTAACTCTGCTCTGGCCAGAACTAGGACACAGCTTGGAAAGAGTTAGCTCAAATGAACCACATATAATTGTTTGAAAATTAAATAAAAAGCCTACTCGCTGAAAACAGTGTGGGGCTCTCTAAATGGATGGTGGTGCCACTCTGGATGATTAAACAGTGTAGAAGGAATGGTCATTTGTAAGTTGTTTGGGAAACAGCCATAATTATTTAGGGCATTTGAGCATACCCCAGGCAGCCCACTCTCAGCAGAACAATCTGGTTATGCCAAATACGGTGAAGAGCTGAAGGAAAGTGGTTTACAGTTCAATTCAAACTCTGAATTTATTCTGCAGTGACAGTGTTCTCTCTTCCAGTTCTTTAGCAGTGCTGTAATTTCCTCTGAAACCCAAATCAGTGTGGGATGTGCTTCTTCTTCAGCAGGATATCAAATATGTTCTTCCTTTCTATATGTGTAGAGGTCTGGAAACAAGGATTTGGTTTATTTCCCCTTGGAGTGTAGTACAACAGCATCTCTAATCTGTGAATCTTAAAATGCAAGGGGATAGGAAAGAAACTATTATTAACTAATAGTTAGACTTTTTTTAAAGAAACAAAAAAGAGACATTGAGACATGAGCCAATCAGACTGTCATTTCTTCTGTCTTCCCTGAGGTGCTCTGCAAAATCATTCAACTGAAAACTACAGTATAGGAAAAAAAACCCAAACAGTCCTTGTCAAGGAGGAATCAGCTTTGGCAACATGAATTTTTGTAGCATATCAAGCAAAATGGTATTTTTTTTTAATTTTTATTTATTTTTAATTTTTATTTTTTTTGCCAGAAAATGATAGATTTTATTTTCCAGTTTGATTAAAAGAGAGACCTTTGGTCCATTTTGGTCCATATTTGCATGTTCTGTGGAATTAACCTGGGGTTTTTTTCAGAGGGAAAGAGTTACTTTTAATTAGAGGAAAATGAGATTATCTGAATTGGTTCTTGAGCCGAGCATATTTGTTTAAGTGCATTAGATAATCATCCAATTGTTTAGTTATTTTGCCTTTTTTTCAAAATATGACAACCTGGAAAAATTCCTCTTTATTTAAAATTTTTGCTGTGAATTACATGTCATCATTTTCCTACCTGTAATGGATTTTGTATCGACACATATTTGGGTCCATTTACATAAATCTGTCCGAGAAACTAACCTTTAATAAGGACAGTGCAGTAATCTAGCTATATGCCTTTTTATACCACTTGTGGTAGGATAAAATCCCAATGTAGATAGATAAATACAAGTATTTTAACATTTCAAATACCCCCCTGCCCGTAACAGGGGGTTTTATTTAAGCCTGAACTGTCATCATTGTCAAGCCTCATGCATCCAAAAAGTAAATGATGGCTGATGCAATTACAGTATGCAACAAGAGGCTTATGTATAGTTTTATTTTAAACTGCAGAAAAAGTAAGAAAATAGAATGACTGAATTCTCAATGGCATTTCCTTTCCTTTCCTTAGATGCTCTAGCACACTGAACTTTCCTTTGAGGTCTTAAAATACAGAAGGAATTTTGACTATGGACCATTAAAGATGCTAGTTAAGAGTTATAGTGTGTTTAATTAGTTTCACCGATAAATGAAGGAGGTAATTTTATAACCTACCTACTTTCCTTCCTGCCACCTATATTTCCATACCAGTGGAGATATGTTTCAGCTGGCAAAGCTTCACAGGCTCTTGTCTTTCTAAGTGATTTAAAGCAAAACAAACAAAAACAGACTACTTGAAATGTTTTGAAAAGCCTGCTACCTGGATATGAACTAACTTGTGTTTTCCAAATCTGACATACGTCATTTGAGCACATCTGAAGATTCTCTTGGTTTGACAAACTCAAATTCTGATTTTCTTCTCGCTGTGGTTCCTCTGGGATGTTTCCAGGACACTGTGCTCATTGTTCCCCTTTTCTGGAAAGAAGCCAACAGTGATCCATCTGCTCTTAGTTTGGAGGACCAGAGCTGACATTTCAGCACCCTGCCATTGCTGCAAGAGCCTGGCTTGCAGTTTATCACTTGGAGCATAAGTGATAATTTTGAATGTATCTTAGATAATTTTTTTAGAAGCCTACTGTTAAGATAATTTGACAAATTTAGTACATGGTCACCTCCTTGCCTGAGCCACTGTGAGGTTTTGAAGAGTTCCTCAGGGTTCATCCTGAGATGACTGGGATGCCCAGACATGTCCTCTTGTTCCACTTGTATTTTTCTGCTCCTTTGTCCTCCTTTCATTTTCTTGCATGATTTATATCCATTGCTTCTATAAAATACAGTTCCTCATATAATGAGAGTTTCAGATCAGCACTCTTCACAGCTCTGTTCCTGACTATTTGAAGTTTCGTGGGATGGGAACTTTGTGGCAGTAATGTCTTATGGTGTTCACACACTTGCAAGGCAAACTTAGCTAACCAAGCTGTGCAAAGGTGTGATTGGGCTCTGATGTGAACAGAACAGTGAGTAGAATAGATGTTAAAGGTACTGTGGTCATCCTTTTCTCATTGTTTTCCCTAACTTGGATCAGTTTAGTTGTCTGATTGATACCATGCTCTTCACAAAAATCATTTTAGCATGAGTGAGGCTGTGGCAGAGCTTGATTGGCTGTAGGGTGGTAGGTATGGTGAAGCCAAAGAACGCTAGCAGCTGCTCAGTCTCATCTCTCAGGTTCATTGAGCTGCCAGAGTCACTCTGCTATCCTTTGAGGAGGAAGAGTTAATTTTCTGTAACAGAGTGCAAAGGGGGTGTATCAGTAGTAGAACAGGTCATGTGTTTGCATTCATTTGCATCAGCGTTTCATAACTGAGAAACAAAACCGAAGCACTGCCTGCCAAATGTGAGTTGGTTAGTACCCATGCTGACATGCTGCTGGATAGCTTTCAAAGCAGTGCATAGTTCTCAGTTCTGTTTTTCTTTCACCTGCTGTCATTACAAAGCCCTGCAATTGATCAACAAATGAACTGTTGAACAGATGATGCAAATAATAACCTTAATAAGTAGAAGAAGAATATGTAAAAGTTAAGCAGTGATAGATTTCTAACGCAGTCTGTCTCAGCATTACCACATACCCACTGATACAAAAAAAAAAAATCAATGTGCAAAGTAGATTAAACACATAAATTATGGTTATGTAGAAACCATTATCCCTTTAGGAAACAAGAAATTGGCAATTTTGTGGTTGAGTTAGCGAAAGGAGGTAACTTGATCAAAATGTTCTATTAACAAGTGAAGTTTTTAAAGGAAAATTACTGCAAATTATATGCATGAATTTATGATATATTTTGAAAAAAACCCAATCATTATTCCTTTGAAGTAGCAGGAAAAATATAAATACCTCTATAAGCCATAGTACAGAAATTGCGCAAAACCTGTCCCACTTTGAAAGTAGCAACCTGTAGCATTTAGATGAATTTTTCCATTCTCCAACCGCTTAATAAACATGATCTAGTTGTTCTTCTGGCTGTCTTTGTGAGTGGTAGTGGCTCTGCATTGTAGAAAAACTGTTTTAGATGTTGAACTCTTTTCATTATGTTTTTATGAATGTGCAGTTGAGGTTTCAGAGGTTTTTTGGGGAAGCCTGTCATTCCTCTGTTGGTGAAACTTCCCCCCTTGAAGACAAAAATGAAGGCTTTTCTTTCTGGACCAGCATTGCTTCATCCTTAAACACTATTGAAGAAAAAAAATAGAGATTCTAATTGTTATGCATTCACTTCTTTTTCATAGACAAATCAGAAGAAATGTGGAAGGATTTTAAAGAGAGAATGCAAACTGGAATACTGTTTCTAATTTCACAAGCTAAAGAATAATAAATAATATACAAATATCTGTAAAGCTCCATGGAGGTTTTCCTGGCTTGATGTGCATTTTTTCTGTGAACTAAAGGTTCTAGTTTAGAACTGCTGACATGTTGATTACAAATTACTGAGCTGTTTCCTAAATACTTCAGTCTTTGCTTAAGTAGTTTGTTTTACTCAAATAATAATCTAGTTCACGCTCCTTAATGCATTCATCAATTTGTGGATTAACTTGTGTGAGTAAGTCTGATAGCATAAGGTGAGAACAGTATTACCAAACTTCAGTAATTTCATGTGAATACGGAATGTCTTTTTTAAGTCTTGAATTTTCTTTCATTAGTTTCAAGTATGTTTTCATAACATACAAGGAAAGGCAGTATTTTCCTTTTCTTTGCTATGTTATTTTTAAATGTTTACCAGGATGTATTTGAGTGATTTAATAGGCAATTCTAGTTGGATTTTTTCCTCTTCATGTTTCAGCAGAAGTGTTTGGACAACAGATATATTAATAGAATGGCAGTTTCCAAATAGATTTCCTTATTACCTAATTTTTCATGGATTATATGGGTGTGCCAGGTAGGAATCAGAATTTAATACTTTGGGTTATCTTTGTTAATGATTTGTTTTTAATTTAAAGCAAACTTTTGAATCAAGAAATCAACATACAGGTTTTTAATGCATCTGACTGCTCTTCTATGACACTTTGTTGCTTTATTATCTTCATTTCGCTGAATAGCATAGCATGAGCTTTGATTCAGTAGAAAGGAAACGTTGATTTAAGCAAAGATGTTTGTAGACATTAATTTCCATTTCTCACTTGTTTTCATAGTTCAGTTGCAAGCTGAAAGTTTACTAGAAAATGTGCTTCTTAAATCAAGGCAGATTAGATTAGACAATGTTGTTCTTGTTTTGCTGTTGTTTGTCTTGAACTCTTCCAGAATGAAGGTGCTTAGAGAAGGTTTAATATACCAGCCTGGTATTTTTTAGTCTTCTTACATCTTAATCGTCAGTTTCTCTGAGATAGTTGAGAAATTAAGCATGTTAAACGTGAAACTAGCATTTGTTATATTAATTTTCGTTTTGGAAGCGCTTGAATGCTGAGAACTTGACCTACTCTCACTGCAAGGTGGAGTAAATGCAGTCTTTAAAGTTTGATAGAGATCTAGTTGGATATGGCCAAAATTACAACACTTAAACAACTATTTGTTTTCCTACTTAGTGCTGCTACTTATTTTTTAAAAATCCTAAACAACAAACAGAAGAACAAAATTCCTTTAAGAAGTTTCATTTTTCTGCGAAGACATGTAACTAACATAGGAGTTCTCAAGCATTAGGAGTTTATTCAGTTTATAATTGACTTATGATAAAGATGATGAAATTTATTTAATTTTTAATGTGCCCATTAATATTGAGTATGATCTATGGGAAATTAAGCAATTAAGTAAAATTTGAATGGACTGACTGCTTTGTAGGCGAGATGTGAATGTTATGTTTGTTCCCATGCTATGATGAAATATTATTTCTTAAAGACCTGGGTCTGTTTTGGTCTCATTGTTCGTGGACACACAATTAAGCAGCAGGAAAAAAGTAAATATTGCAAAGCTCTTTCATTCACAGCTTCCTTTTTCTCTTGTGCTGAATAGGGTCTTCAATATGGGGAAATTTGAATTTTTAATTAAATATTAAAATGTGGCATATATATGTGCACTTCTGAATATGTACATATATATGTAGTATCTTCTGAATGTTAAATGTTGCCTTTTGCAACTTAGCTAATATAAATATTGAATGAAAAATATTTGTAAAAAATAATTGGAATAAACATCCGTTTTAAATTCCAGAATTACTGACCTAGTTTATTTATTTTAAGAATTTTTTTTTTTTCACTTTGTACAGATGGAAAATAGTTGAGTGCTAGAATTTAGTTAGAATCATAGGGTGGGCTTTTAACACAGATGTGGATTCACTTAGGTATAACCTTGCTTGTTTCTGAATGTTCCCATAGTTGAACCAATCTATTACAGTTTTGAAGAAAAAATGTTGTTTAAAATACAAAAGTCAATAATTTGAAGTTGTTTTTTCTCCCTGAAAGTTAGTTGCATTACTTAAGACAAAGCAGGAGTGAGGTTCCTTGAGTAGTTCATGTACCCTCTTCTCCATGTGTGTACACCATCCTCTTTTACTCTTCCTCATATACCAAAACCCAAGAGGATGTGGTTATTGCAGGTATTAGCTGTTCATAACTTCTAGGGTGTATGAGTATCATCCCTACACATGCTCTATGTAGCTTCATCACCAGCCAGAGCTAGATCATTCATCTAACTAGTTCTGTATTTAAATAGATGTGAATATTTATGTCAAATTTATATAGTTTGAGTAAGTGAAAAGACCTTGGTTTTTATGTTTCCATTAATGTTAAATTGTCAGATTATCATGTTTTATGTTTGCTCTTTTCTGCTATTGTCACTTCTTCTAGGGCATCACGTAAGGTTAATAACTCACAGTTTTACGGGTTTAGACAAAAGTCTAAAAGGAATAAATTTAAATAATGTAGATTAATTATTGATGGATATTAAAAGCTCGACACGGATTATTTTGCAAAATGTAAATTAAAATATTGTCTTAAAAATTATGTTAACTCAGATAACTATTAGAGCCTAAGGCATGGAATGAAGCATAGGGGAGAAACTATTACACTGAACAGTGTTAACAGTGTTTTTCCAGTCTAACAGATGGAAAGATAAACTGAATCATCCTTTTATGCATCCTTTCATTTACTGGGCTTCAGAATGGTTGGGAGTAAATAACTATGTGGCAGGAAATTGTTACCAATAGCTCAAATGGTCATTTGATGTAATGCTCTGTTATGGGAGATTAGAGTGAAAACAAAAATCCCTACAGATTATATGGAACATGCAGTTACGGGAAACTGGATGCTCATTTACTGCAGAAGCAAAATAAGGTTATGCTTTCACAAATTAATTTTAAAAATTATATGTAAGTCTGTGTTTTTCTTCCAAGGGTTAATGCCTACAGACTGACTAGTCAGTTTCATTGGAACTTCTAAAGTATTTTCTCTGTGTAAAAAAGGAAGAATAGTAGTAATGGAGAAATTTCAGAATTTAGCATATATGTTAGCCAAGCGTAAAAGTTGAATGAACCTGAGAATAGTTTTAGCAGCCATACTTGAAAATGATGGAATATTTTGTGACTTTTGTTGATTTATTAATCAATAAATATTAATAAATTATTTTTCACTAAATACTAGGGTAAAATGAATTGACTCACAGAAGCGATAGTATCTTTTCTTATGGAAATATTGCATATATTTTCTTTCTTTGATTTAAGGAATATGTTGTGCTCAGTTGAATTACGTGTTTTTTATGAATTCTAAATGGATTTATTAATTTTTTTTCCTTAGTTTTATTCTGCTCAGAGGAAATTGTGTTTGCTGCTCTTTCCATCCCTGTGGTAGGATGATTCTGCAGCAAACCACAGCAGCTTGAAAGCGGTGCAATTTCTGAGGGAAAAAAATGCCTATTTCAATTATGAATTTTCATAGCAGTGTTATATTAAAACTACCTCGACATTTTCCATTAGTCAGAACTGATACAAATTCTTGAAAACAAAAAAGGGCTTGAGTGAAGTATTGGAGTTAGTTGCTACTTAAGCTAATGTTTAAGTGCATCTGGAGGATAGAATATTCTGACATATATTGTGTTTGGTGGAAAGGACAAACATCATCTTTCCATTGGTTTCTTTCATTTGAAAAAGTATGAAAGTAGAACTGGTTTATGAAACAACTTTGCATTTATAGGCATAGCGTTGGTTTTTTTTCATGTTCACACATACTGTAATTGTAATTAGCTTCCTAAATTCTGAGTAACAGGGGTTGTGTTTTTATAAAATGTTAGTTCGAATTCCTTTTTTAAGTAGCTTTTGTGTCACTCAACAAAACTGCAAAGAGAACACATGTGGAACTCTAAATATTTTTTTACCTAAAGTCCTTTATAGATGGGCTATAAAAGCACATTTTGTAACGTAATAAATTGTATGGAAAGGGACCGAATGTTTTTCTAGTAGAAAAAAATGCATTTTAGTGATCTGTGTAGTATGTTTATATGCATATAGCCTATTTTTAATCCTAGTTACTTACCTAACTTTTCTTTCAGTTCCTGTGTCATATGTCAAATTTTAACACTTCAGTGAGGACTATGTCTACTCTGGAAAAATTTCTTGCCGTTTAGAGTCAATAGCTTTAAAAAAAAAAGTTAAAACTAGAAAGATGCCTCAGTTCCACATTTGACTCTGGAGATTTTTGTTTATAGGTGGTATGAAATAAAATGGTGCTTTCCCTTTGTTACAGTAATTTCTAGAGACACATTTTTTGTAAAAAACTTCCTTTTCC
>VWZS01006021.1:645937-795643 GCA_013397075.1 Rhabdornis inornatus
GAGAAGGGGGGGGGGGGGGCGGGGAAACAACCTTCCCTCCTGTTCCACAAAAATAGTTTCTTTGTGGGGTTTGTCTCCCTGAGAAACTTCCTGATACTTGCATACTCTGTCATGTGTAATTGGATTGTAGCTCTTTCTGAATACTGTTTTCTCCTCTTGACAGCATGGGGTAACCTTGGAAATGTTCTCAAGAGCCAGAGCAAGATTTCTGAAGCTGAAAGCGCCTATAGAAATGCCTTGTACTACCGCAGCAACATGGCTGATATGCTTTATAATTTGTAAGTATGTGTGCCTTTCCTGGGGTTGAATTGTCTTTGAAACCTGTTGTGAATAGAGCTACTGATTTACTTGCTGGAAATGGAGACAATGTTATTTTTTGCGTTGTAGTAGTTATTTCATTAATTGTGCTCCTAAAACTATGGGGTGGACAGGATTTTTTACTTGGTCAGCATTATCATATATACACATCATGGGTATGGACAAGGTAAACTTACAAATCTGTTTGCTTCAAAAGAAGAAAAAAAAGCCCTATACTAAACAAAGTACCAATAGATGAGTTGGTGAGCTGTAGCCCTCCATCTGTTTGAGACTCAATTAAATTGTGAGGTGTTATTAAGACTTCTTTTTTAAGTCTGAATAACACTTGTTGGGCAGAGTGGGTGTAAGCCCTTCCAAGCATAGACCAATACCCTTCCGTTAGCTCCAGTGATCTGAAATGTTAGAACAGCAAATTACTTTTCTCCTGTGACTGACTTCAGAGCAGCATAGGTTAAATAGAGTTTAATTACTTGAACCCTGTTGTAGGTGAGTAAGAGGATAAATAACATGAGCATCAAAATAATTATTCATCAGGGGAAAAGGTTTCTCATCTCAATAACATACCGGATCATGAAGATGGAAGCGAGCATTGTGCCAAGCTTTGCCCTGAGGTGGGGTGGTGCTGTGTGTCCCATCAGGGAGGGACTGATTCCCTGGCTGTCCCCGCTGGGTGTCACACCTGTGCCCTGCTCAGCACTGCTTGTCCTGCTGGCCCTTGCCCTTCCTCCCCTCCTGCCTGATCCAGCCAGCACAACAAGCTGGCCACCTCCACCAGCCACATGCTCTTGTTTTGTGATGTGTGTGGAGTACAAAACCCAGGTGACTGCTATTCCATACGTAGCCGTTTGAAAATAATATCCTGCGTGCAGCAGCAAAGTGTGACTGTCAGATAAACAAAATGTGCAAAAACTGCATTCACATAGTAAGCCTCTTCAAATCAATCAGTCAATCAAAAAGTAATGTTCTTCCTGTAAGTTCAGTTTAAAATGACTGCTTATAATATGTGCAAATTAAGTTTACCATAATAGTTTTTTAATAATTTTTTCTTTGTTTAAAAAGGAAGTTGACCATTTCATTAATTTGCCTTTCAGTTAAGCAAATGAATTGATTTACTGAAACTCAAAATAATTTAATGATAGTGTTTTTGTTCCAAAATGAAATCCATATTTCATATTATGTGTATTTTTACTAATCATTTAGTTGCACAAAAAATGTATGCACAGGATCTCCCTCTCTGTTAAGCAGTGAGGAGTATGGAAACATATTTTTAAGAGGAATCTCTGCTTACATTTAAAAAATAACTTCTGAACTGAGCAGGAGATTGTAGAAAATAAAGTGACAAGATTAATACATGTATATTTCCAATATGCTATTCGTTTTGAAGGTGAAAATTATAACTATTAAATTTTTTGTATGCCTGTACAGTACTTTTGTCTCTTACTATGTTGTAGAGACAAGCTGAAGTTAATACCAGGGTAAGAAAAGGAAAGGGGGTTGGATGATCAAGACAAGGACGTAAAAGAAATCAGATTTCAGTCTTTTTGCTGTTTTCAGAATAAGCTGCTAGTCTTACAGTTTTCCATTGATACACAAAATATGTGTCTATAAACCTTCATCTCTGTTGAACAGGAAAGTTTTTGAAATTCTACTGAATTTGTGTGGAAGGATTTTAAGTAAAATTTGGTTGGAATATATATGGCATAAGAAGTAAAGTTTAATTCTTAGCCTTTCTACTACTGCATTCAATACAATAGAATCCCATATTTTTTGAACAAGCTTTACAAAACCTTCAGTTATTCAACAGTAGTTGAAAAAGCTTGCGTCGTTTTTTCTTTTCTTAGGCGTTATCAGTGTTGGATGCTTCAATATCCAGCATGAAAAATAGATGGTAAATGAAATGTCCTTTGATATTACACAAGTGAAACAATTCTTTTGAGCACAAACCCTCAAGAGTTCCCTTGCAAGTTAAACCCATGCTTGGCATGTAGTTCTGTGGGAGCCTTTTACAAAAATCATCTGTAATGGAAAATGTGTCTTACATGTGCTTACAAGAGGCCAGCCAGTTTTGCTGTTTCTGGTTTTCAGTATGTGCCTTTGAAATGAAAACAATCGCTCCATAGAACTCCTTGAAAAAAAGTATCTTTACAGTTATTTAGAAGCACTGTATACCTTTCACATATTTGTTATTGTTTCTAAGCACCTAAGCCTCAGTATTTGATGCAAATTAATTGGCATGTGCACCTCTGTGTTCACTCATAGCAGTAACAAATCCAAGTGCTCTCTGCTAAAGAACAAATTATTAAGGTTTAACTCACAATTTTAATGGATAACGAAGAGAGAAACTAGTAAGCAGAAGTGCTTGATCTCTTTCCTTATTTTTCTGTAAATTGAAATGGGAGGTTAGCTTAGAAGATGACTACTAATACATTAACATCCAAAGAATTTAACAGACTAGATGAATGGCTGAATTCAATGCTGTATTTTTGGTTTTTGACTTGTACCTTATGGCTCTGAGTTACAGCTGCTTTTGCCATTTAAAAATTTTTAAAATGCATTAATACATAACTACATAACATACATTTGGAGGTTTGCCTGGTTATGAACATGTTATATTTGTGTTCTCAAAGCTATGTAGCTCTGCTGATTTCAACTAAATTTCATAGGGTAGTAAATCAGCATAAAATGACCTATCTTTCTCTACTTTTTTTAACTGAGAAAACCATACATTTTAGTTCTTGAAGTACCAAGGACAGAGCTGTAGAGAAATGATAGTTTATTCTTTCAAACAAGGCCACATTCAGATTAAAATCAAACTATTTTGGTTTTCTTTGGCTTTTCAGTCTTTGTTGCCTTAGGATTGTTTCCTAAAGCTTGTGGGGTTTTTTGTATTGTTTCAAAATGCTTATAATTAGTGTCTAAAGTAAAGCTGTTTATCTGTTAAAAGACACTTTTGCATATAGTATTTCATTTGTGTTTAGGCCTGACTGTGCTTAGAGCATTTTTTTTTGTTATCCACATAGTAATCTATGTTACCTTGAGTTTCTCATGCGATTACAAGGATGTTCTCAATCTGACATAGATATCGAATATTGCTTTAAAATTATACTAATAATTTGAAATGTTGTAATTTTGGAGTGTACATTGCCCTATGAAAGATGAATTTCTAGCAATCAGCCATCCCCTTGCTTCTCTCCTGAAGTATCTCGTTTTCTCTTTACTGATATAGCACTGTGAGTACAAGTTTGTTATTCAAATAATTTAATTTCTTTGAATAAGGTTGGATTATGAATTTCCATAAACTCTAAATTGGAAAACTTAGGGTGTTATATCAATAATGCTGAATCAATAATTTTTAATGCTTCTGTTAGAAATGTCAACCACTATTGAAGACTTCCTATCCTAGAAAGGGTAGGACTGCAGTGTTTTAGAAGCAAAGTTAAACTCTGCATCCTTAAGTAAAAATCAATATAAGCAAAATTCTTCCTTGTCTGTTGTTGTTAGGCTTTATATGTTGGAAAATGTGTTCCCTGCCTTTTAAGGGTGCTGGCATAAGAATCTCCTTATCAGAGACGAAAGACTCTAAAAGCAGAATGACCTACAAACCTGTGCTGAACTGTGGTTGAACCTTCCCCTGACAAAGTTCGTGCAGCGGCCACCTAGTAGGAAACAGATCAAGGTTATGGTTCCTCTTCCTTGATAGCCCAGAAGTTTTTAGCATTCAAGATGTTGAGTTAAAAAGCAAAGAGGATGTGTCATCTGAATGTCTAAGTACTGAAAACTTCTGTTTTTCTCAGCTGTGAATGCAAACTTGTTGCAAACCTGTTTGGAATTAATCTCTGCTTTGCCAGAGGTAGCACCCAAAGGTCACGTAGGTGACTGGTGGTTTCCTGCAGTGCAGAACTCAGCTCTGGGGCACTTTGTAGGGCCTATATGAAGTACAGATAGTTTTCAAAGTTATATTGAGAGGTGAAAGGCATTCAGTGACCTAGCTATTCAATTACATGTCTCACTATTTGAAATTGTGGGCACTTACAGTCCTTGTATAAACTTCTACCATTTTATAAAATTAGGAAAGTAATGGTTTGCATCTGCCATTCACTTTCAAGAAGGACCCCTCTTGTAGGAAGTTCTTTCCAGCTCTCTATCTATATTGGCTGCTGGGGCACATGAGAGGGAATAGGCATCTGGTTTGAGGACTGCAGACACAGCCCATTGTCCAGAGCAGTGAGAAAGACAGGAGCAATGCTATTCCTCATCCTCATAGCAACCCTCCCTCTGACAAGGAGATAGGGGTTGTGCAAGTTGGTGTGGTTCTGAAAGGGTAGTATTCTCAACCAAACTGTACCAGTAACAGAAAAAAAAAATGGGACTGTATTTGCTGACCAATTTGCTTGCATTTGGAAAGCTCTTCCCCAGATCTGGGAGAACATAACAGTTTTGCTGTGTTGTCTGAAAGACTAGAGGTTGTTTTGGGTGTGATTGTTTAGTTTTGTCTTTTTGGTTTTTTTTTACTACTGGAGTGATAGATTGCTTAGTGACTTCTGCAAAGGAAGTGGCTATTCTCTGTATTTTTGAGTTTTTATTGATTAAAAAAGTATGTTTTGTGGTAGCATCCTTACTTGCCTTTCTACCCACTAGTCTTGCAAATGATGGTGAGAGTTGCCTTAGGCAAAGCAGATCTGCTCTTGCTGTGTGACTGGAGCCACATCTGTGTGGGGAATAAAAGAGGATTTTCTTCCATTTCTTTCTTAGTTTGCCAGTGCAGCATTTAAGTAAATATAGTCCTTTGTAGATAATCCCACCTGAAATCAATGGGATGAATGTGGCTTGAGGCATGGAAGAACTGCATAATAGTAATAGCTAACAGGCCCTGTATTAGTTGTTATAAACCAGTAAACAAAATTGATTAAACTGTTTCAGTGTTGTACCTGGGTTGAAAATGTTATAAATATTTCACCAACACACGTGTTTACTTTGACAGTTGCTGTTCCTGTGTAATGTACTTGGCCAATTTATGCCAGTTTTAGTTACTGAGGAGTTTGCTTTGTAAGCAGACCAGCTGACTAGAATAGGACTACCAACAGGAAGAAATCGTTATGAAACTTGAGAAAGACCACAGACCATCTACTGCTTATCTGTATTCGGTGACTGCCTTCTGGTCTCTGAAAACATTTTTGTGCCAGTAGTATTTAGTGACTTTCAGTCAAAACCAAAGCAGAGGAGGAAGACAGGAAGATTTTTCGTTGTTGGTGAAGCAAGATAGGTAAAAGTTGGCAGCTTAAAGAATTCAGGAAGGTTGCAAACAACTCATTTGGGGGGAAGTGTTTTCCTGTATGAATTAAATGAGCAATTCTATCTACAGAAATGATGTACATAATTTCCAGATATTCAGAACTTGTTTTTCATTTTTTTCTTCTTATTTTTCTTCTTATTTTAAAAATCCACGATTGTGAGCCACTTCCTAAGTCACTTGGAGAAGTCTGCTACTCCTGCAAGCAGTCAGCACATATCCTCCATTTCATAAATTATTAAAAGTAATGCAGGCAAAAAAAAAAACAACAAACAAAAACCTATTGTAAGGTTCCAGAACCTTGCTACTAATGATAGTTAGTACTTGTCTGCTAATTAATCCTAAATTAATTCAGGGGCAGTTTACACTGTCCACTGTGTGGCCTGTGGTTTAAGTAGCTTTTTCTTTTCCAATACATTTATCTTTATGTATATCACAGAATCAAAGAAATATTGTAAGGGACCACAGTGGGTCATCTGGCCCAACCTCCCTGCTCAAGCAGGGTCAGCCCAGAGCACATGGCACAGGATTTCTGAATATCTCCAGTGAGGGAGACTCCACAATCTCTCTGGACAATCTGTTCCAGTGTGTGGTCACCCACGCAGTGAAGAAGACCTTCCTCATGTTCATTTATTCTTTCATGGTACTTGTCTTACTAAACTATAGAAGGCACATTTTTTCCAGTTCTGTCAGTAAACTGTCTTTGCACAGAAGCTGCATATTTCATTTAACATTCTCATTTGTCAGCCTTACAACTGGGAAGGTGAGCTGGAGAGAATAAAACATTTTGGAAGTATCAACTTGAAGCAACTGTTTCCTGCATTTTGGTTTTATTGGTGGGGGAATTTTGGCAGTTAGACTTTTTAATTTAGTTTGTTTGGAATTTTTAGTTAACTGTAGAAAGTTAAAAGTGCCAGAAAGACTTTAAGGTCTTCATCCAAGTTTATCACTGGAACTTACTCTTTTGTATCAAGCATCCTTACTTCAAGGATATTCTTTCCTTTGTTCATCCTTGAGTATGGAAAAAGAAGGCTTTATGTGTTTGTAACCACAGAAGTTAGGTGCATACTCAACATGTGTCAGTTGCTCTGCTCCACCTCTGGCTTATGTCCAGCGCTTCTCACTGTATTGATGCCTTTGTGGTCTTTCTGCTCCTTCTCCACTTTGCCAAAAATCTCCAAAGAGCAGTTAGCATTTTTCAGTGTAAGCAAAGAAGGGAAAGGCATGTCAAGAACAGATCTGCTCCTGACTATAGGGGACAATTCCTTATACAGCCAAGTGCCCTGGCCACTGGGAGGGGTGAGGTACTGGAATCTGCAGTGCCTGCAAGTTGAGGGATGTTCTTTCACTGCATCTAGAGAAGGCTGCTTTTTCCTGACTTTGTTTAATCTCAAACTAGAACTGGACACATAAATCTAGTAATGTTTGTACTGCCAGAAGCTACAGTGAAAACGAGTGATCAATCAGGACAATATTCACAAGCAGAAGAGGCAGTTTCATGCCTTGGTAAGATTATATTCTTCCTCTCTTTCTTCTCCCAAACTCATAAAAAATACAAATAAAACACTAATTATTAGGTGGAATTTAGCACTCATTCCTTCATCTGAGCTGCCTGGGTTATGTATATGAGAAAGAGAGGGGGAGAGAGACACACACACTGTCAAACTGACAATGGAACAGCTTTTAAAAGATGAACGTCTTTTGGAAGAGAGGTTGAAAAAAAAACCCACCTCAAAGTCTCAGGTAATAAATCAAAAGTGTCAGTATTAGAGCATGTAGTGAATGCAGAAGATTCATTCATAATAATTGCAAATAAAAGTTCTTTTAATCACAAAACCACGAATGTTGTACACTTAGCAAAGTAATTTGTTTTGGTGAAGTTGACCAATTACTGTATTACTTCTCTCAATGTCACATTATTTATTCCAGAACTAAAATAAAATGGAATTTCTTAGATAAATGTTTTCAGAATTTTGTGTGAGAATGTTTTTGCTTTTTAAAAAATTAAGAAGCACCTTAAATGTCAGACCATGCATCTCATTTTTTTTGCTGTTAATTCTCCTGCTATCAATAGCAAACAGGATCAAAATACTATAATTAATCTTCCTTGAAGTAAGGACAGTGTATAAAATTTTTTAGAGTAAACAACATTCAGGTTCTAAAACATTTAGAAAATGTTATTTCTGTCCTAATGATCATACCTCTTGCCATTTGCAAGATACTCGACAGTAGTTACAAACTTTGGTGCAATGCCAAAAAGTATCCTGAATGTATTCCCTCATTGCTTGCTTTACTGCAAGTACCTAATAAATGTAAATTCTGTTAATAGTCAAAATTATTTACTACCTAATCTGAAGTTATTTGGGAAGCAGTTTCAAAGTGAGGTAATGTGATGCTGGTAGGATAGTATAGAAGAAAAAGAGGATATAGTCCTCAATTCTTTTAAATCCTAACCCACTGACAAGAAGCAAGCAACATAGATGGTGTCTACTTTAGGTAATTGCCCTTCTCTTTGCATCTTTTGAAGTTTACTGGTTTAATTCAAAAAGTCTTCCTGAGATGTTAGAAGGAAATAAAATCTTCTCTGATTTGAGACTGGAGGTAAAACAATACCAAACTCTTTACAGTTCAAAAGGCTATCAGCAGATAAAAGCATAGAGGAAGAAAAGAAAATTGCTGTGGGTTAGGGAAACTACAAATAAATATGGTACTGCTTCTACCTTAGAAAAGCACCTGTGTTTTCCTGGATATTTTGAGCTATATGACAAAGAATGTTTACCCCTGGTTACTGAGGTCTGAGTCTCCACTCCAAAATGACTAATTTTTAAGGATTTTTAAATCATTCTGGTTTTAATATATTTGTATATGCTCTTTTTTAGTCTTCTGAAACTTTGGAAAACTGTGATGCTTTGGGCCTTCATTTAAGCATACAGTATACATTCATGTCAATGATGTCCAGCCCACTTCTCAGAGTAATTCACAAGGATGTTTGTCTTAAAAGCTAAATTAAAGCCCATCTATTATGAAGCTGGAAATATTCAGTATAAGTTTTAATACCTCTTCAGTTAGTAAATTTCTTCAGAGTGTAAAGAATACAGGAGAAACCAGAACTGTTGCAAGTGCTTGCTTACCTGTACAGTGAATAATCAACAAAGGGGCTCTTAACATAACACATGAAGGGCTGGGTGCTTAACTTTTTAAGGCATTTGAAAAATACCTGCTTATTTCAGGTCAAGACAAGAAGGCAGGCTAATCATTAATGACTTACAGATACCTCCATCGTATTCTATCCACTTTAAAAAAATCTTGCAGGCTAACATTTTCTCAACTGAGTAGATGAATCTCCTGGTTTCCGATAAAGGCCAAACTATTCTGTTTAACATCTGCTTTGTTAAAGCCATATGAATGCACCTGATGTCTATGAATCCATCTTTGTACCTGGGATAATTTTCACACTGTTAGTGAGTGCATATATCTCTGAAATACTAGTAAGCATATTTTCCTTTGTACCCGAGTTTTGTTTTCAGTATTTGTTTTCAGTATTTGTTTTCAAGTTACTCTTTGTAGTAACCTCACACCTCACACTCTCTTTTCTTGTTTTTTTTTTCTTTTTTTTTTCCCCCTTATGCAGAGGATTACTACTTCAGGAAAACAGCAGGTTTTCAGAGGCATTGCATTACTATAAACTGGCAATTGGTAGCAGACCCACACTAGCTTGTAAGTATTTTAACTATACAAGCTTGTATAATATTGACTATAGTTTTCATAGAAAATTTTCCTTCTCTTTTATAACGATTTCTTTTTTTTTCCAGAAGCTTTTAAGTCAGAAAGCAAATGTTTATTAGTAAACTGCATTTAATGTGGTACAAGTAAGAAGCAGATAATATATTAACACTCAGAAGCACTACTAGAACTTAAAATGTTTCTAATATGGTGTGTTGAGCCATAGATACTACTGCCCAAATTTTCAGGCTCCTGTTTTCTGTTTCTTACAGCCAGTCCCTGATGTTTATGTGAGTGAATAATACAAATATTTTTGAAGTCCTTTCATTTTTTCTTTCTTGCCTGGGGAAAATGGAGAATAATCATTCAGGTGTTGCCAGTAATAGGTTCCAAAATTAAGTGGTGTTATTTAAGTGCATTTAAGATGTCTGAGACTTTTGTACCTTCGGTATTAATTTTCTCTGTATGTATATATGTTTTTATGTACATGTATATTTTTAGGAACACTTCAAACAGTGGTGCTGTATACTTTATACAGTCCTAAAAAGAGGAACAACATAGAACACCCTTCCTAACCAGTGATGCCTTCCCTCCTTACTCAGTCTTTATAGTTACCTTCTTCTTTCCTTGTCTCTGAACTTCTACCTTTTATATGTTCACATATGTTACATGTTCACACTCACACCAATGAGTAATCTACATTATTCAAAAACCAAATTAGATCACCATGGGATCTCTTCCAGGTATTATTTAGAATTGAAACAGTAGATATAGCATAATAGAGCTCCATTAGAAGATAATATTTTTCCCTCTTCACAGCTGCATATTTAAATACTGGTATCATCCTGATGAACCAAGGGAAGACGGAGGAAGCCAGGAGGACTTTTCTGAAGTGTTCAGAGATCCCTGATGAAAATCTGAAAGATCCCCATGCTCATAAAAGCTCTGTTACCAGCTGTCTTTATAACTTAGGAAAACTTTTTCATGAACAAGGACACTATGAGGTAAGACTCCAGGACTGTATATATTTATAAAAGCTTCATATACAAATAATACATACTGCTTCCACCCAGACTTTCAAAATATATCACATGCATGAATTGATTTGATTTCACCAGATCAAGATTAGCATTCCCTACAGAGAATATTTGTTCTCTATAGCCACTGGTGTAATGCTATTAGCAGCATGATGTTCTCATGTCGGAGTCAACATTAGCAGTGGTCACATCTGATATGTGTTAGTTCATTGGTTTTGGCTTTGTACCTATAGCTGCTATGCAAGGATAAAACCTGATTAAAGGCCAGTCAACCTAAAGTGTAGAGGCACTATAATTCAAAACACAGTAAGTCCATCTTTAGCTGGAAAAGTGCAATTATGCTTGCAGTTAAGTCTCCAAAAATAAGACTCAGTTGAAATAATTTAAAACTTTGGTGATTGAAAACATCCCATTGTGTGTTATTTTCAGATAACTTGACCTAAGTGGGTTGGGTATTTTTAATGTAACAATAAATTGCACCCAAGCCATCCCATCTCATTTATACGTGCAACTGTGACTGTTGGGATTCCTCTCCATTTTCACTGGACATTCACTTGAGGTTTGACCTTTAGCAGTATTTGAAAGAAATTAATTCTCTCTTTGCATTGTCAGGCATACTTCAGAACAGGAGTTGTGAGTGGTTTTGATCCATGTAAAGTGTTCCTTACCATGACAGTTTTGTCAGCTGTTTAAGATCAGGCATGCACAAGCTGGACAGATTCCCTGTCATCTGTCTGCTGTATCCAGCTCTGTCAGATGGAGTTACTATTTGGTTAAAATACAGACAACTAATGCATATATACAGAGAAGAGAAAAGCAGCATGTTGTCTGCACAGGAGTTCAGTACCTGCAAGATACAAGAGCTTTTAAGAATGTAAAACTTAAGATTTCTTCCTGGTGGTCATTGTTGCCGTCATAAGCTGTGACTGTTTGATGCAGAGCTAACAGACTGACCAGCAAGGGTCCAAAGTGGTGAATGAATAAATGTGTGATCAGGTAATTCAAGACACAGAGTATTTGCAAAGGAATTCCAGTTCTGGCTTTCTTGACTTTATAGTGCATTTCAACCTTTCTGTGGAGCAGACTTCAGTTGTGAGGATTATGCTTTGTTATTATTTGGCAGTAGACAATGATTTCTTTACTTTTAGGTCACTTAGTGTAGTTAATCATCAGAATGTCCTTTGTCTGCCATTCAATAATACTCCATATTCTTTGACAGCCTATAGAATTTTATGTTTATAAACATACCAGTCATTAAGAGGTATGAAAAAATGTCCTTGTTACTTTCGCCCAGAAAAGAAGTTGCAATATTTGAACTAATTTGATCTCTTGTCTATAAGCCTCACTAAATTTGGTAAAATTCTGGTTTAAAAAAACCACTTTTTTAAAGGAGAAATCTTGTAATTTCTGTGTCATTTTTGATGCTGATGTGTTTTCTTTATACCTTTCATTTGGGGAAGGAAGATAGTTTGGTTTTACTTAATATGTGAAAGGATGATTTTTAAGTTGGTGTTTTCCCACCTGTGTGTCTCTTTTCAGGAGGCCCTTACGGTTTACAAAGAAGCAATACAGAAAATGCCGAGGCAGTTTGCACCACAGAGCTTATATAACATGATGGGTAAGTGCATTGTTAGTGTTTCAGAATGATATTTGAGGAGTCAGGGTGAAACAAAAGACCTTATCCAGGCAACTGGTGCTCAAATTAATGAGCTAATAAAATGCAAAAATAATTGCCTTCAGTACAAGCCAAACTAGGTTCAGAGCTTAAATGCCAGCAACTGCAATGCTGGATGAGGTACAATAAATGATGAGACTGTTAGACACTGGATGCCTTTAAGAGTGTCAGTGCAGCAGTTTTACATTTAGAATGCATGGATTAGTGTTTTTCTTTGTCTCTGGAATCTCTCATCCACTACTTTGGAGGCCCCATATACCCATGTGTGTGGGTGTTAGATGTTGAAATGCCTTGTAAACCAACAAGGCACACAGACCCAAAGAGATAGTTGGGCTTTTTTTTTTTTTTTTATAGGTTGTGCCAAAAACTTATTTCCAGCTGATGTACTTAAGTTTAGATGTCTACAATGAGAGAATTCTTCTTATTTTTCTTCCAGGACCAGCTATCTGTCCTTCAAAATTTTAAGAATCCTTTGAGTACTGCAAAAAAAATCAATTTATCTGTAGGATGTTTTTGTTTAACTTCAGTTCCTCATATTCTTCATCACATTTTTATATGGGATGCATTAAACAGATAAAAGAAAGACGATAATATGAATTATTACTTATAGCACTCAGATTTGAAAACAAGAGGGCTCGTTCTTATTGTTCCAGAGATGCTTGTAAGTGCAATTCTCTCTCAAAGCTCATGTGTTTCTGCTAAGCAACCCCAGTGTTTGGCCCAGTATTCTCTTGTTTGGGATAGAAAAGGATGTAAAAGCCTTTACTTTAAAGTAGTTCAAAGTGGAGCAATTAAAAATTTCTGTGGAAACAATTAGGATCAACAGGAAGCATATGGGCTTTTGTGTGGTTCCCCCCGCCAATGCCACGTATACAAGGGAATGTATTGGTTGATACCAATTGCTTTTACATGGTTCTTGACTACTTATTCAGGAAAGACATCTTTTATTAGTATCTTACAAGTACTAGGGCACAAGAAAAAGTAAAATTGTGGTTGTAACTGATGCTGTATGTTTAAAAAATGTAAATGCTAGATTAAGTAGTTCTCTTGCCACAGTGACAAAGTATCTAATGTCAGTCTAAACACTTTCTTAGCAGTTCATACAGGTCAGTGGAGAGTTACTTCTCCCTAAACACTAAGCTTTACCAGATTGATGCCAACAGCTAAAATCCATAAATTGCACAAATTGATTATTACATATACTTTTGGTCACTGTCAGTCTTAGTGAAATTATAGTTTTATCAGTTTTTATTTATCAGCATTTGCTGATCAGTTTGGTGGTGGTATCAGCAGTCACCACTGTGTGAATTAATTCTCTGCTTACTATCGGTCTCCTATAGTGACTGCTAATTACTGCAGCGCTTCAGCAAATTCTCTGAAGTTTGACTGTCCTCTTTAGTGTAGATACATTTTTCATAATTCTGATAAGTGTTCCTCAGAATACAAAATTGGAAAGCATAAACCGGTGCTGTTTCTAGCATGTAGTGCTTGTCCCATTGCAAAGCAGGCTTGAGCTACCCTTTTTATTTTCCAATGAACAGATGCTACCTTCAAAACCACTATGACCTGTAAGTTTCTTCAGTCAGATTTTTCTTTTTTTTTTGGTTGCTTTTTTAGGTTCAGGAGGCCTTTCTCAATTTCCTTAGTAAGCACAGTCTGTGATGTCCAAGTTCACTCTGTTCCTGGGGTTTGCATTTTTCAACTCACAAAAACACAAAGACTAGCTCAGTCCTTTGCCCAGGCTTGGCTCTGGCAATACTTCCTCCCTTCTCTCCTTAGCCCATACTCTGGTTTCTGTTTCCTTTAAGCTGCTGCCAGCACTTCATGGATGTCCTGGTGGCACAACAAGACATGGTCAACTGAGTGTACCTTAGCTCCTTATGGAGCTCTGAGGATTTCAATTTACCATTAACATAGCTTATATTTGTATTTTGGTTGCTGTTGTGATGGCAGCTTTTGCAGGGAAGACAGAACTTGCTTCACACTGGCTGCTGAAGTGTTGCTTGTAGGTTACGCTGCAAAGGTAATCCACGAGGCTACATAAAGTTGGGTAGTGACTTGAATAGAATGCAGTGCAGCTGTATTAACAGGACTCAAACTGATTTGTTCAAAGCTGTCCTGGATATGTCTAGATAAACCTACATGGCTGCATTTAGTCTCTTCTACCTGAGATGACAAGACAGAGCTAGGTAGCTCTGCTTCTTTATACGAAAGAAAACCATACCTGTGGGGAGTAATGAAGCCCTTCTGATTCAGACATCTATTTAAGATTATGCATGTAATCCCTGCAAGCATACTTCTCCTCTAAAAGGAACTGACTAACTTGGACTTAGTAGCTCGAGTTGGGTGAGATAAATCCTAAATACCTTTTCAGTCATCTCTTTGCTTTGTGTGTGACAGGAGAACAAGGCAACTGCATCCATTATCAGGAGTGCATCCGCTTTGCAGCTCATGCAATGTCACTGAGTATCAGAAGGCCGCCTGGAGTGTTTATTTCTGTTTTGATGTTCAAGACAAAATTATAAACATGTTTGCTATAACACTTTCTTTGATAAACAGCATTATATAAACTTGTCTGCCCGCTTCTTGCCTTTAAAAGGGAGACTAGAGGAACTGAAATAGGCCAGTCCTGTCTCGTGTGCTTGCAACTGCATAAACCTGACTGAGCTGTCCCCATTCTTTGTATGCTCATTGCTGGAGAGGAAGCGGGAGAAACTGGGTAGTGCTCCCCATCTGACTGGGAATTAGCAGAAGGAAGTAGTCTTCCCCATCTCTTTAAATGTGGAAAAAGTCTTCACAGTTTATCATGAAATCCAAGAAAAGTCACAGTTTGAGAATTAACTGCTATGGTTGTTATTGTGATGACTATTCCCAGTCTCTAGCAATCTCTTTGCTTGGTTGAGTGGCACACATATTGCTACATATTAGCATGTCATATAAAGAAACAACATGTCCTCTAATTTTTAATAACTGCTCATTCAAGTAATTGAAGATTTTTGGGAAGGTTTTTTTCCTCCTTTATGATGTATATGACCTACTTGAAAGAGAATAAACAGAAGATGAGCTGTTTAAACTGAATCAGGTTTGAACTCCGGCACTCTGAGTGCAGTAGCATTAACACTCCAGCAGTGCTAAGTCTTTACACCACCTGCTTTCCCTGTTTGTGTTACACTTCTTTTCCTGTGCTTGCTTCTATGGGCCTTTTGCTCTGGCAGCCCCAGTGACTCATTCCTCTGGTGTGCCAGTCTGCCTGACAGACTCTCATGCTTTAAAACACTCTGTAACTTGCCTCTTACTGGGTAAAAGCAGTATTGGGGCTCAAGAAGCAGACATCCATTTGACTTTGCATTGTTTTTCATGGTACAAAAGACAGGGCTGTAATACCAGCATCAGATATTCTAAGTTTGTGCATATGAGAAAGTTGCAGGGAAGATTTTGGTCTCCTGTTGCTGTGATTTATTTTGCCAGGTGTGCAACAACTAAGCTAAGGAAACCATATGTTTCTCTGGCATTGTACCAGGAAATAAAACCTTTTCATTTTTTTTTTCGTTAGGAGAACCCAAAACAGCTAAAAATTGAAACTTTAAAACTAGAATCAAAATAATTATTCAACAAGCTGTATAAGGTTGGTTTGGTATTTATTTTCTGTATACCATATTGCTTTGATGTAAATTAAAGAGTACGTGCTAAGGTTACACAGATTAATTTGCTTGGCATGGCAGCTTGCACTACAAAGACCAGAGTCCAGCTCAGCTGTATTAAATAGGTAATATATTTTGTTTAAAGTTTCAATTAAAGCCTGAGGTCAAAAGATAAAATGGTCCCTGCGGGATCTTGAACACTTTAATGCCAATATTAGGATTGCTTAAGGATCAGCCTCTGCTCTAGATGTCTTTTGCATTCCTTGAAATCTGATATTGTACAGTTGATTGTATTACATTGCTTTTAAAACCACACTAGCCCACCTGCTACAGTTATTCATACTCCTGACAGTTAAGTGGTGTGAAGTGGACCATGAAGGCTTTATTTTAATACCAAACAGTAACAAGAAAGATGGTAGGGTGGCATTGTTCGGGCTTAGATTGGCAAGATGCTGTCGTAAAGACAAATGTCTTGATTGCACTTCATCTGTCCTTGCTAACTAATATCTGAATATCTGTTTTCAAATGCACTTCAGGCAAAGCCTTACAAACATTTTTTTATGACAAATGCAAGTCACAAAAAAGCGAACATTGCAGGAGCGAATACAGTTCATGATGCACAAAGTTTAAATTTCTCCTTGAGAATCTGCTGGACTGCCCATGGACAGAAAACAAATCATACACAAGTGTACAGTTCAGAAAAGGGGAGCCAGATTTTACATCTGGTGCAGAGGTTTGTCTCATACGTACAAAGGCTTAGCATGCAGAGAGACTTTCGGTGTTGATGATTATAACATAGCTATCACTTTACTTGATTATGCTTTTGGGTGGATGTGGCTGTTTCTACAAACCTGTTAATATTGTTAAGGCTCCTATCCCATTTACCCCTTGCTCCCATTAGATGTTTTCTTATTGAATTATTTTGAAATAGTGTTTAGAACTCCAGGAAACCCTTTAGTATAGTTTTACTGTGCGTGCTGAGTAACACTTAATTTATAACATCCAAAGATGATTAAGCTGTGAAATACATACCCCACGTCATAACTTATGTAGAGTATGGTACCTGCACTTATTAAGCTTTAGTCATCAGTGTGCTTCCTATGCATCTCATGAAGTTTTACTGGTAATTTCTTACTTAGTGTACAAGTTTGTTTTTTTTTCTTTTAAAACTAGCTCAGATGGAAAAAGGGTGGTTTTTTTCTTCCATATGTACATTTTATTACATGTTCCATGGAAATAAGAATGGTGTCCTCTCCAGTGCTGATGGGAATAAAATGATGGCCTTCCTTCTCTCCCCCTTCCCACCCTCATTCTGATCCTTTAGCCCTTCCCCCTGTGAGACTTTGCAGACTGTGGTAGTTTATATCTGGTGTCCAAAGCTAAGTAGCTAAGTGCTGCATCCAGCTGGCAGCCACTCCCTGGTGATGTTCCTCAGGGCTCAGTATTAGGGCCAGTCCTGTTTAATATCTTTACTGATGATCTGGATGAGGGGATTGAGTGCACCCTCACTAAGTTCACAGATGACACTAAATTGGGTTGGGAGTATTGATCTGCTGAATAGCAGTAAGGCTCTGCAGAGGCACCTGAACAGGCTGGATTGATGATGGGACAAGGGCAATTGTATGGGATTCAATAAGGTGAATTGCTGGGTCCTGTACTTGGGTCACGACAACCACAGGCATGGGGGAAGAGTGGCTGGAAAGCAAAGCAGCCCAGAGAAAAAGAACCGAGGAGTGTTGGTCACCAACAGCTGAACACGAGCCAGTGTGTGCCCAGGCATATTGGCCTGTATCAGAAACAGTGTGGCCAGCCAGACCAGGGAAGTTACTGACTCTCTGTTCTCTGCACTGGTGAGGCTACACCTTGAATCCTCTGTCCAGTTCTGGGCCCATCACTAAAGGAGGATATTGGGGTGCTGGAGAATGCCCAGAGAAGGGCAATGGAGCTGATGAAGGATCTGGAGCACAGGTCCTACAAGAAATGACTGAGGGATCTCGGCATATTTAGCCTGGAGAAGAGTCAGGAGAGATCTTATCACTCTCTTCAACTACCTGCAAGTAGCCACATGGGGGTTGGTCTCTTCTGCCAGGCAACCAGTAGTACAAGAGGAAGTAAGAGCAAATTGTGCCAGGGGAGGCTGGACATGAGGAAGAATTTATTCACTGAAAAGGTTGACAAGAATTGGAATGGGCTACCCAGGGAAGTGGTGGAGTCACCATCCTTGGCAGTGTTCAGGAAGTGACTGGATGTGACACTTGGTGCAGTGATCTAGTTGACGTGATGTTCAGTCAAAGATTGGACTTTGATGATTGATGTCTTTGTCAACGTAAATGATTCTGTGATTCTATGACTCTAAATGCGAATTTTCAATCTGATTGCAGTGTCCCCTGTTTTTTTTTTACTTTGCTTTGAGAGAATCAAGCTGGATAGGAAGGTTACAGCAGTGGATTGCTGGAGATGGTAATTGAGTCAATGTTTGAGAGCATGTTTGGTTTTCCCCGCCCCCCCCCGAGTTCACAGATTTTCTTAGTTTTATCTCTTTGGACTATTGATCTATATTTTAATGTGAAATGCTTGAGTTTTCTTAGGTAATAGTCTGAAAAAGCTGATTCTAAGAATGAAATGTGTTCTTATTTTAAATATGCAGGATTTTATATGAAAATAAGTGTAGTCATAACATTTGCAGACCAAAAATATGGTCCAATACTGAAAATGGACTACAGGGATCCCAGTTAGGCATGATTCTAATGGAAAGTGCTTCTGTTAATAGAGTTTTAAAGAAACCTATGCTGGCATGAAAATGAAATTACCTATCTTGTGTGAGCTCAATGCCTCTGTTTTTGTCAGTATACGTCTTTCACTGGAAACCTTTGTACAGCAGAAAACAGCTGTACAATGTCCATGCTGTCCCATGCTGCAACTGATGTTATTTTGCTCTTCATTTATATCTGTTTTCTACTTTAGGTATTTTCCTTCAGAAGTAGCTTAGTGATCTAATTAAATCAGATAAGGCTTTGCTTCAGCTAATTGAAGCCTTTAAGAATTTGTTCACCCAAAGTAACTGTGGATTTACTCCCATCCATCAAAAACCCCAATAAAATACAGTACATTCCTTGAAATCTTCAAGGAGATTATTCTGTAAAAGGAAAAAAATTGACCCACAATATGCTTGGTCTATGCAGAACTTGATGCTCACTATGTTCACTTGCTTCAGCTGTTTCAAGGAAGATGTGCATGCGCTGTATATTTATGACCAAAACTGTTAATCTGTTGCAGTATATCTTATATACCTAAGAATAGTGTAACATCAAATTGTGCTTCCGGATTTATTATGTTATTTTATGCACTGGTACCAAAGGGAAAAAAGAGGGAAATTGTATATCAAGAGAGGTGCATTTATGGTAAGCACATCTGCTGCCTTGATTTGGACAAGAAAGCTGCACAGTCGATTATCAAAGATACAAACTCCTCGTGGTATTGCGACACACAGGGATACAGACCTCTCCATCATTTTCTAGTTGCTTATACTCCCAATTAAAAGAAATTACGGAGAAATTAAATTTAAATCCTGATGGAATGTATATATTAGATATTTTTATTTTCAAAGGGCATCTCAATCTTCCTTTTTGTTTTGACATCTGGTATCTTGTCCACGTCAAATTTTATGTTTTCTATATTACAGTTTTACCACCCTGAAATTTGAGGGGCAGATAATTAGCATATATAAGGATGATGCAAGGCAGATTTACCCTACACTGTCTCCTTTATGGAGATATTTTTTCAGATGTCTTTTCAGCAACCTCTTTTGGGGTCCTGAAAGGAGGACCACTGGAGGGACATACCTTTTTAATCTGAAAGTATGGGTACCTTACACCTGTGGAGATACAGTGTTTTTACATCCACAGTACTTTCTGATTAGAAAGTCTGTCATGCTCCATACCAGAATATGACCTTTGCTTGGTATGACTACCTGAAACAGAGGAAACGTGAAATCAAGAGATGAGAGGTTAAGCTAGAACCATGTAACATACATTAATGTAAATGCTACCTAATTTTGCTTTCTTAACAATACATGGTATGTACTGGAAAACCTTGTATCCTTTTTCTTAAATTTGTTTTTCTTACAAACACATTCCACTTAATTATCAAGTAAAATATTAGCCTTTAGGAAAAATGGCTGCTAGCAAGCTAATATTTTATTAGCATCATTATTTAATATAAATATTTAATGTTTATTATGATTGTTATGGGGTTTTAGTTATTATTAAGTATCTGTTAATTATTGTTAATGCTATATTAATCAAATATATTTAATTATAATTAATATCCTGGCATGATTTTAGTGGGGAGTTTTTGGCTGGTTTATTGTTTTTGTGGGATTTTGTTTAATTTTATTTTGAATAATTATTTTTAAATTCCAAGGATTGTAAGGAAATATGGAAAATACTGTTGGTGAATGGTAGTTTTGCAAGTAGTCTCTTTGTGGCAAATAAAATCCACCTGAATATAAGGATTTTAATTTTGGTGGTGTAAATCTAGCTAAAATCTACCATTTCTGATTTCTTTTGAAAGTATTAATAGAAATGTTAATGAGCTTCATATGCACTTCTTTAAATGGTATTTCAGTGGCACATTAATGTTTTTCTTTCACTATATTAGTAAATGAGAATTACAGTTTAATAATATATGATCTTTCTAGTAGAATAAGATGAGAAATGAGTTCATAAAACTCAGAAAATATTAACTGAACTAGTGTCTGTGAAGCTGGAAACAGTTTTGAAATACTGATTTGTCCCATTTTACTCCAGTCATCTACTGAATTTATTACCACCACTCATTGTGCAGACAATACTGCACATGTCTGTGTTGATACAGATTAGGGACTGGCAATAACTGACCATTTATATCTTAAGGTTTTCACTGCCATTAATTTCTTTCTCTATTGTTGTTACCTCTGTTGAACTTTACAGATCTGACAAGTTTTATTAATAAAGTGTCCGTGTGTGATCTTTCAGGTCTTTAGCATGAGATTTGAAAGATTTTGCAAAAAAAAAAAAAAGTTGTTAAAGTAGATATAGAAATCTGCTTATGTGTTGGCTTGCATATTTTCTGCCAATGGACACTCCTGTTATCTTTCTAATAACTAAATCATTTGTGTTGCAAGTTTATAAGAATGCACGATTGTAAATGGCAAATATTATTTTTCTTTTTTTAATCTCAGACACACAAATGCATCCTGAATTACAGAAATCAATCCATACATATTTTCTCTGACATTTTGTTGGAAAATTATCTCAAGGTGGCATAGCTATTATTAAATTGCATCAGCCTAATGCATAAATTCACTTGATTGAATTAATGGTTCAGTTACCTGTTGCTTGATTCTATTATGGGTTTTGAGTATGGCAGTGGTAGGAGCTGCTGCCAATTTTCAACTTTTTCTTTTCTTCATTAAGAAGATGGAATTAATAACAGACCCCCTAACAGTGCTTTCTTCTGTTGTAGTCTATGTTCTAATCTATTTTATAGGAATTCCTGATACAGGATCCTCCAAAAAAAAAATTCCGCTCTAGAGAATTACCTGAAAAGAGGCACAGAATCACACAATCAGCTGAGTTGGAAGACACCCACAAGGATCATTGAGTCCAGCTCCTGGCCCTGCACAGGACTATCCCCAAAGTCACACCATGTGCCTGAGAGAATTGTTCGGACTCTTCTTGAACTCTGTCAGGCTTTGTGCTGTGACCACTTCCCCAAGGAGCCTGTTCCAGTGCCCAAACACCACCTGGGTGAAGAACCTTTTCCTGATATCCAGCCTAAACCTCCCCTGGCACAACCTCAGGCTGTCCTCTTAGGTCCTGTCACTGGTCACCAAAGAGAGGACATCAGTGCCAGCCCATCCTTTTCCTCCAAATGAAATCAAAACTGCCATGGGGTCTCCCCTCAGTCTCTTCCAGGCTGAACAGCCCAGGTGACCTCAGCTGCTCCTCATTTGGCTTCCCCTCAAGGCCCTTCACCATCCTCATTGTCTTCTGTTGGGCACTCTCTAATAGTTAAAGATCTTTCTTCCATCATGGCACTGGAAACTGCCCCCAGCACTCGAGGTGAGGCTGCCCCAGTGCAGAGCAGAGGGGACAATCCCCTCCCTTGCCCATCTGGTGATTCTTTGCCTGATGCCCCCCAGGACAGGGTTGGCCCTCCTGGTCAGGGCATTGCTGACCCGTGTTCAACTTGCCATTGACCAGGACCCATTACGCTGCACTGCTCTCCCCCCTTTCATTCCTCCGTCTGTCTGTACATCCAGGGTTGCCTCATCCCAGGTGAAGACTCTGGCACTTGCTTTTGGTCAGCTTCATATGGCTGGTGATTTCCCATCTCTCTGGTTTGTTGAGGTCTCTCTGCAGAGCCTCCCTGCCTTCAAGGAAGTCAACAGCTCCTCCCAGTTTTCATCTGTGAAGTTCAGGGGAATACAGTTTCTTTCTTTACAGTAATATCTAGATTGACACCTTGTAGCTTTGTTTCTAGGTGCCCCATTCAGAATTGTCCTCAAAGTTTTAGGAGTTCAGTTTGTGAAGTAGTTGCACTCTTAAAATCTATTAAAAATTGAATTTGCAAGTAGTCTGAATTTTTTAATCTCTTATATCAGAATACATAGTGACAAATAGATGAGAACCTTGGATCTGTTTGATATTTGGCAGTGCATTCAGCCTTTACTACCCGCAGATAATAGCTCCATTTCCTATGGCTGCTTACATTACTCTTAAAGCAGCTTGTTTTAATTGCTTGAAACTCTGCCAAGCTGTAACAGGTTGGGGTGGAATTTTCCACTTGAAGAAAAGAAAAGGACAATATGAATTCCTCATTTCCTGTATGCTAATGAAGCAGGGGCCTGGGAAAAATAGTATCCAATCAAATAATTAAACATTCTGCATTAAAGCATGAGGCTAGGGAGAGGAGTTGAGGGGAGCATACAGCTTGACTTCTGATGACTTCTGTCCTTTCAACACTTAATGACTTTGTTTTGTGCAGATAAATATAATGTTATGTCACTTACTTGTGGGTGCTGACATAGTGAAAAAAAATCACATGTGATGTTACTATCACTGAATTTGATGTTCATGTTCTTTTTTAATTTAGCCTGGGTGTTTTTGGAGGGAATTGTTCCATCTTTTTCGCCCTAAACAGCAGCAGAATTACTTGAGTGCTTCTGTGTGTGTAATTAGATATCCAGAGCAGTGCATGAGTACGAAATGCTATGTAGATCTTTGGTTTGGAACAAGTAGGCGTTTTTTCCAAACATGGATGCAAGCCTCTAAATATAGCAGGCTTGTTTGAGAAATGTCTATTTGTTCTTTACAGTCATGTTGGTTTCCCTTGGTCTTGGCTTAGTCAGCATGACTTCTGTCTCTACATCATGCTCATTTTATCTGTGGTCTGAAGTTTAGTCATTTTGCTTACAGCACACCCTAACTCCTGAAACTCAAAACTTAAGTGCCACATTTTCCTGGGATCCTTCTCCTCTGGTGACAAAGACAGAAAAAAAAAAATCTGACTTGGCCTTGTCCAATTTTCTATTACAAAGAAAATCTTCCATAGTCTCTGTAAGTATTCAAGATAAAGACATAAAGTAGCTCCCATGCTATGAATTACTTGTTTTTCTTCTTTGAGAATCTTTTTCTCCAAATTTTGGAGGTATGGTAGTTGGCTTCAATCTTGATTAAAGAACTTTGGTCTGTCTGTCTCCCTGGTACCCTCACAGTTATTAATTTCCATGTAATGCAGAACTGGAGGCTGTGACTCGCCTTGAGGGAGCCTTAGCTGATCTTTACTTGGGTCAGCTGTACTCTCTTGGTCCTCCAGTAGTAGCATTTGATAACCTGTAACTTCATAATTTTTAGAAGATACTTAGTCATTAATTATAAATGGATCAGCTGCTGGGAAGATGAAATCCTGAATCTTTAGTTGGCATTTTCAGAATGTCATTGACCTAAGCAAGGGCACGTTTATATCCAGAGTCTTTGTGAAAGAGCTGTGTAAGTGCAGTGTTAATCTGAAAGCTGTTATTCTTCACCACTACATACTTGTTTCATATTGATTGTTTCTAACTTTTGAGAAATTTATTTGCTTCTTGAAGAAAGAGACTTTCTTGCTGTGTATGCTAAACTCTCAGAAACTTCATGACTACAGTTATCTAATATCTAATATATAATATATAATATATAGTATATAAACATATAACAGCTTTCTGACATCCCATTCTTATATTGTTCTTCAACACTGCCTGCCTCAGCCTCTCATTGTAAAGGATTTCACTTTGAAAAATGTCCAGTTTCAGTCATTTTGTATGTGACTTCTTAAGATTAGCAATTTTTAAATAATGGATGTTATGTTTTAGTTTAAACAAGTTCTGGCAGATGATCTAATATAACTACATTCATAGCTTAGGGTTTTTTAATGTCTTGTCCCTCCCTTCGATATACTTTCAGGACTGTTTTCTTAAACTTCCTTAGTTTTTGAAACAAAATTTAGGTTCTTGATTAAATGCAAACATTTTCCATGTTCTCCCTGCTATTCCGTGCTTTGCAATGTAGAGCGATGGAAAAGAAGTAGTTTTTTTAAAGTAGATGAGATAAAATTTCTGTTACTTTGAGACTTTTGACTAAAGCTTATCAGGTGATGCTCTCTCTGGCAGTTCTATTCCAACAATAGTTTTCATCTCAGCTATGCTATTTCAGCCCTAATAAGGCCTTAACATAATCTCCTCACTCAAGTGTCTCCAACACTTTTTGTGTCTGGGTGTGGTTGTAAGTGTTCATATCACTTCACCTTCTTCTAGATCTCTGCACATTTAAAACATAGAAAAGTACAAGACAAACAAAATTATGAAAGCCTTGAGAAATTTGTGGCATTCTCACTAGCATTTGTTTGACCCTGCAGGAGAAGCCTATATGAGAATGAGCCGGCTGCCCGAAGCAGAGCACTGGTATGTGGAGTCACTGCGATCCAAGAGCGACCACATCCCAGCCCATCTCACCTATGGAAAACTGCTGGCTCTAACGGTGAGTTTATCAGCACCTCAGCACCTCCTGGGAAGTGGTCTCAGGTCCATTGAGTGGGTTAGGTAAAGGGATGGGAGGGCTCAGGCCTGAAAATTGCTATTTGCTTTATTTGTCACATTGTCTCAGTTCCTCCTGTTAATTAAGGACTTGGACAGCATTGGGGTTTTTTTTGTGAGACGTTGCATCTATTCTTGAGGTAGTACCAGCTCTGTGCTGGAAAAAACACTTATAATGGCACAGGAACTTTGTAATGCACAGTAAGGAGTTCTCTTGAAAAAGTCTTTATTATAAGTTCTTTGGATGACAAGTAATGGAATTCATTCTGTAAGATATTCAGTGTTTGACTCAGGGCTTTCGGAGCAGCCTATGGCTGAGTGTCACCTATACTTTGTGAATAACGTTTCATGCTTTGAATTTACACTTCTTTAGGAATATCCCTTTGAGCATGTGAAAGGAACTACTCAACTATTAAGAGCTAGTTCTAAAAAATCAGAAGACTTCTTTATTTCTGTAAAATTTACTTGCAGGTGCGCTTGTAGCTTGTAACCTTATATGATAGTTGTAGCAAAGTGCCAGTCCCTCCTTGATATTCACACTTTTTGAAGATGAAAGTAGATTTCTATTTTATTAATTCAAATAACTCTGTTTTAAAACTGTCTTCCATTTGTTTTTCATTTCTTATTCCCATTTTTCTTTCATTTTTATCTATTCTACATTTGCTGTCATTGTTTACCTTAGTGAGTTCTTATTTGCTTTCTGTGCTCTACTGCTACACCTCTGTATGGTTCTTGAGTCTTTGTGCCTCAGTCTGAATATTCCTCAACTTAAAATTCCTCAACTTTTCACCTGGTGATAGGCTTTTTCTATAGTCTTGATTGTGATGTCCAGTCTTCAAGCAAAAAATGTCTTTTATCCGGTGGAAAACAACAGCTCATGATTAATTTCAGGAGATCCATTCTGTTAAAAGTATCTGAATTTGGAAAAGGGGAAGGAATTAAAACAGAAGTTTTCTATATGAGTACCAGGTGACAACATAGTTTGAAAGACTTAAAAATTGTTGTCATGTAATTATGTTATCATATTATGATAAATGTGTTGTCATGTAATGTTAAATGCAGAGTTTTATTGAAAGCTGCCTGGAAGGGATGGTTTTAAATTGTAATGGAAGTCAAGGTGGTAGTATTATATCCCCACTGCCTGCCAGCTCCATATCCTGGAAATGTTTGTTGTTTTTTGGTTTTTTTTTAACAATCTCCAGTTACTGTTAAAATTGCTGGGATATTGACAAATATATGCACCCACTATTTACCTTTTTCTGGAATAGAACTACAAATAGGTTGTACTGGAAAATTTCCTTATGTACCTTGCTTTTCTAGCAGATATCTTTGTATCTTGCACCTATGAATAATAGCAGAAAGTCAGATCTTTGACACGAAGGTGCTAATTTACTGGAATTTCTGTGGGAAAGTGTTGTGGTTTAGGAATAGTATTTCCCAATTTAGTGTTCCCACTGTGACACTCCAAACCACACGCTGCTTTCGCACTACTTCCTCTCCCTCCCACTGCAGCAGGCTGGAGAGGAGAATTGGAGGCACGAAAGGTAAAGATCATGGGCTGAAATAAGAACAGTTTACTGCAAACAATAATAAAATAAGAATACAAATAGTAAGAGCAACAGTATTAATAATAAAGTGTACGAGAGAGGTGAATGATTCAGATGGGAACGCTCACAACACAGAAACCCCTGGCAGTACCCGACTGCCACCGTGCTCCTTGATCCAGAAGCGACCCCTTTCCTGGGTGGGGAGGCAATATAGAACAACCTCTGGGTCCTGGCCATGCACCCTCCTGGCCACTGCAAAAATTAACCCTGTCCTGGCCAGGGCAGGAAGTAAAGAGTTTTCTTAATAAAATCCAAATGTTTGTTTGTTTGTTTGTTACACGCACACATACTCTCCTATCCTGGTACTCCTCTAGTTAATTTTTTCCACTACTGACTGTGTGAAATATGAGGTCTCTTAGGGGAGGTCTGTTAGGCAAAGTCTTGCAGGGTTCTGGGAAACAAGGTCTCACAGTTTTCTTCAAAAGAACAAAATCCCCAAATCCGAGAAGCATAGAGACATTTTGAGCCACTTATTTTTTTTTAATTCTGTCCCCTCATTATGAAAGTGCAGGTATAGGATTAAAGTTTAATGTTATTATTAAACATATAGGATTAAAGTTTAATGTTATTATCTCAACTTTTAGAAGGAAGCAAGGAAAAATCTGCTTGAGTCCTTACAGTAGAATTGAACTGTTTACATTTTTCTGGGAATACAAATAGAAGATATGTGTGTGGAGGATTGTGCCTTGAGCATCTGAGCTGTGTTTGTGGAATTATGTGTCTCAGCAAAGAGAAGAGCTGTGTACAGCTTTGGACACTGAATACTGCACTATGATAGGCAATAAAATGCCTTTACTTTCTCAACACACACTTGCTTTCCTATACTTGCTCTGTGCCGTAATTGTGGTCTGTTCTCCTCACATTTGTTTGTTATTATTTCTTGTCACTTTTTTTGTTGTTGCTCATGGCAATTATTATTATTATTCATGGCAACATGTAAAGATAGTGTTCATGTCCATTCTATTGGCAGCACTATAAACTGAAAAGATGGTGCTGATGTCCTGTTGACTTTCAGGGCTTCATAAACATATAGCAAGGAACATTATGATGACAAAAGTGTTTACAGATGGCACAATATTTTTCTAATGGTTACTTCATTAATGAAAAATAAATTTCCTTTATCTTTGATCTATTGAAAATTGGCGTTAATTCCAGTTAGTTCTTTGAGCTACAGGTCTGAAAAAATATTTTCCACAAAAATGGATGAAGAGATTTGGCAGTAAAATATGTATGTGTGGATTTTGTCTCCATTTTGGTCACTTAATCAGTTTTGCAGGTTACTGTCTGCTCAGTGATTCACAAAATGAATTTTATATAGTTTCTGGCATACTGAACTGTCCGAGTATTAGTTCCCATCGCAAATGTATAATTGCTGTAACTGATATGCTTCCTGGAAGTCTTCATAAACTTCTTTGGGATTCAGATTAGAGCTGCTTTCTTTGGCATAGTTATTTCAGCCCAATCCCAACCTGAGCTACCACTCTGATTTATTCTTCTGTTACACTTTGCTACCTGGGTTAATGATAATTTTCTCACAGCCTGTAAATTTAGGAAAGAGAAAAGCCTACGTCAGTTAGTTTTTGGGTATTAGAGAAGAGATGTGTTAGAGGCTTCTTTTGCCATCTTCTGTTGGAATCAAACCTTTGAACTTTTTACAAACCTGTTTCTGAATATAGCTACTGAGACAAAACTGTTTATAACACTTCTCTGTGTCTCTTTTCTAGGAGAGAAATATAAGAGATTAAATAGGAGACTAATGAAGTGAATGTAGGTGCTAATATAGATAGAAAATTTTTCCATCAGTGAAATTGGGGATGTAAGGGAGGAGAGGAGGTAATTTCCAGACAAATTCCTAAATTCCAGTCAAAGGCAATTCTAATATAAAACCCCCTAGCAGTAAACTCAGACCTGTAAAGTTCACAAATTCAACTCTGTTTTACTTCCTTACTTTCATTCCAAAGAAGTTGGCTTAATTTTAACCTCAGCTTTTTTGCCTTCTCAAGTCTGTTGCCGATATTAATGCTTACTGAAAGCAGCATCATGTAGAATCAGAGATTCATTTAGGCTGGAAAAGAGACAAGCAATGCCCAAATGGACTTGGGCATGCTGCTGTATATGCAGGAAAAACTAGACCAGCTTAAGAGCTCCAGAGGAATAGCTAATGAATTTACAGTCCTGTTACCTAATAACATAAGTCACAAGAATTTCCTAGCTCCTATATTAGTTCATAATATATGTTTATATCTAAGAATTACAGGTCACTAAGCTACAATTTTCTTGGAAATATGTTAGGACAACATAATTTAGTAGTTGAAAATCATGATTAGTAGCTCAGTTACTAGAATAATTGAACAATAGCCAGTTGTCTGGGGCTTAGGTTTGTCCTTGTTTTATATTTTTGAAACGACATGTAGCTGTTTAGAACTGTAGTGCTTTAGCATGTGATTTTCATACCTTTAACTTGCTAAGCTGCTTAAATTACTTGAGGAATTTATTTTTCAATGTGACATGTTAGTTGACATAGCCAATCTTCTGGTAGCTTCATACCACAGCATCTGAGCCTCATCCCTTGCTAAGGTAATTTATTTCTACATTACAAAGAAAAGCATAATTATTAAAAAGGCTTTAAAATTGCAAGACTTCCAGCTTTAGGATAAAAATGAATCTGTCAAAATGTCAGTGCCAGGTGATGCCTTAAGCATCTACTGTAAGACATTTTCCATTATATGAGGAGACCTTCTAGAAGAGAAGGCACTGGCTGTCATGCTAAAAAAATCATTTACAAGTAAGGCTTTTAATTTTTTTTTTCTTCCTCTCACTTTAGTAGTCTTAAAGAGAGGACTAAGAAATCATCCCTCCTAATGTCTGGCCTCTCTGCCATCAGTCAGTGGTTGATTGTTACAGTAACATGCTAGTCTGAGAAGCTTTATTTCAATTAAAAATAAATGTTTTTAAGGGTTTTTAAATCTGTTTTGAGTGAAGTTGAGCTGACAAATGATCCTGCATAGTTTGCAGTAGTGGCTCTAATTGCTGAAGTACTTAGGGACAACCTTATATTGTAACATTTAGTGTGTTGCATCTAGGAGTTACAGGCTTTGCTATATTTCTCTGGAAAAAAATGCACAGTGTTTTCTTGCATTTTGCCTGGCTCCACACAGTGCTGTTAATCTCCTGTTTTTTACAGGCTTGGAAAATCACCCAAAGTGCTGTAAGAAAAATTTACTTTGCCTTGTAAAATTTCAGTGCTGGAGCTCCAACTATTAAATTCAGCAATAATCATCCTAGAAGATTCCCTATATAGAAAATATTATATTTTAAAATGTTTTCTTCAAAAGGGGATTGGGAAAAAGCAGTCACAGACATGAGAGAGACAGGCAGTGTTTTGGATTAATATAAAAATAATATAAATATTAATATAAAAGTAGTATAAAAGGATTGTGACATTCAAGTATCAACATTGAAGTTTAGTACTTAAGTTTTGAGATAATTGCTCCTCAGTGAGTGACCATATTTTTGCCTGCGATGGATTGTTGCTTATGCTTCTGACAAACAGAAGGCCGGTTAGGTGTCCTGCCATTTTTACTTAGTGCTGAAATTACTCAGTGTTGCTATCAAATACCCTACTGTATTCAGTAATTGGTGTAGCACTTGACTGTCATCTCAAAACAAATATAAATAAATGGCAGCTTAGAAATAAATGGAAGATAGGAAGAACAGAAAGGAATGAGCGAGCAGGGGGAAAGGAGAATGGTGTACAATGAATAGACTAATTCAACATTTACTATTCCTGTAATTACTTGCGGCTGGTGTTTCAGCACAGAAAGGAAATTTGCATTTCTGTTGGAAAAATATGTCATATTGTCATCTTTAATGTTACTGATTCATTGCTACTTTTTTTCCTGCCTCTCTAGATTTACACAAATGGGAAGGAAGCAGGAATGAGGGAGAACAGTCACGATGTCAAAAGAATCGTGACTGTCTTTAAGAGATAGCAGTTGAAATGCTCTGTGTTAAATCTAGTCATGATCTTCTAGAACAGTTTCTTCTTTTACTAATCAACTCCTCCTTTAAAGCAAACAAAAATATTTTCAGTAATACTTAGGGGACCAATAAATGCCTACACACAGAGAAGTCTTTAATTAGTGAAAAGGCATTTTCTGAACAGGTCAATTTAATTAGATCAGCAAAGGTCTTAGGTATTTTGTTTTGGGAAATTATATCCCTTGTCTGTTAGTACTGCTTTTAGGAAGATTTTTTTTTTTAAATGAAGATTGGATATGTCAGTTAAAGTCACATCATGACAATATAAAAATGACATTGAATCCATGAGAATGCCTTCCCTAAGAAATCAAGTTAAGCCAAGCAATAGCCACTACTGCCTTTTTGTCTTGTATTCAGTTTGTGTTTGGAGCCTGGCACAGCCACTATGAACTTTCTTGACACTTGAAATCTGTTGAGGGTTAAAATTGATACATGCATAGGTTGTATTTAGTTCTGAGTTCGCAAAATGTGAGTTGTTTTCATTTTTGTTTCCACCTTACATGCAATTCACTTGCAGGGGCTAGAAGGAAGGGGTTTCCCTCTTCATTGGGGAAAATCAGGTTTACTGACTTCAGAAGTATGAGCCCTTTTTTTAAAGGTTTAGTTATCTGGTCTATCTGGAGCTTTAACACCTCCAGTCCGAATGACAGGATTTCCGAACTACAGAAGTTTCAATAGCTGACATCTATTGAGCTCATATTTCTCCAGAGACTGGCTGTGTGCCAGAAGTATTGCATCCATAGATATACTTTCCAGTCCCCTTAGGGCATGTGTTTGGCTGCATGCCAGTTGTAATAGAATTAATTGTAAAACAGAGTATTTTCATTTAAATATAGCATATCTGTCTAGTTCATACATGACTCTGGAACAGGTATTTAGGCACATGACCCCTCTCTAACCTCCTTTAGGGATCTCATCTTTGGTATCGTGTTTTTAACTTCCTGTACAGGAAAGGGGGAGCCCTAAACTTCTCACTTTACTCAGCATAAATTTAAAGCTTGTTACAGAGAACATCACTGACACAGAATGAACTGTTTTCATGAAAGAATCAAAGACTGCTTTGGGTTTGGAAGCAACCTTAAAGATCATCTAGTCCTAACCCACCAAAAGAGAGATCTTTTTTGTTTTATTACGTGGTTGAATATAGTTACTGTGCATAGTAATTTTGTCAGTAATCATGGAAAAAATAAACAAAATTTAGCTTAGAAGAAATTCATAGGACTCAGTGAAAACAGCGTGTGAAAATACTGAATTTATATTCTATTGGCTGGCCAGTAAAATATGAGCAGATATTAATACACTTCTTTATCAGAAAATATAAAATGTGGTTTAAGAGTGAACAGAAAAGAAAGGGACTAACGTGGAAATTTACTTCACATTTCATTACATATTTTTGATACAAAATGGTCAAAACTTAATGACTGAAGTGAACATTTCACTTAGACAGTAAATAAATCACAAGGTATGGAATGAAATCCATTCTTTAAAAGTTTACTTAAGACTTTACACAATATTACTTGGTTCCAACAGTGATGTAATGAGGTAAATTCCTTCTAGACTTCAAGTTACCACAAAAGAAAGACTAAAAATAGATACATCATTTAAAAAAAAACACCGAACAAAAATACTCACCACAACAGAACAACCGATAAAACAAACCTCCAAGGGGAAAAAAATCTTATGCCTCCATTTCTTTTCTATATTGTTTTGAATACTTTAATAGAACAAAAATTATTTTGGTGATAGGAAAGACATAAACCAAGAAAACGGATGTCAAATAGCTTTAATATATTATTGATTAATTTGATATGTAACACTTGAAGAAAGTATCACCTTAATAGTCTCTAAATCGTGTCACATACCAGTAAAGGTTTGAGCTGTGCTTTAAATTTCTAGATCTATGTTTCAGTTCATGTGCAGTGGTGTCATACTCAAAAAGGCTTAAGCTGCAGTAGATCCCCACCAAAGTCAATAAGTACTGTTTCAACCTCTGGTTATCATGCCTTTAGTTACCACTGTAGATGTATACTCAAGAACACAGTTGATGTTACTATTCTCTCAGTTAACCTTGGCTCATAGAAGAATCACACTGACTTCAGCAGTATCTCAGTGAAGCTACTAGATGGATTATTACTCAACAAAAATCTGCATGTGTTTGAAGGAGGAATAATGTTCTATATTAAGATGGAAGTGAACTGCTTAAGGTGCAAGTAGAAGATTAAACTGAAATAAGAGGTTGCATTTTATTGATTCTACCAAGGCTTATTTCCGAAAGCAACTAGGTTATGTACTGGGTTATGCAAGCAGTATGCAATGTACTGTATTGTGCATGTGAGGACCCTTGTCCAGTGGAATGGCTGGGAAGAAGAATGTTAGTCATGGCCTCAGTGACAAAGTTACGTGGCTGTGTCATGCTGGGCAATAATGAGAAAGTTGCTTCACATTTATTATAAAGTTTAATATATGGTGAATTACCTTGAATTGGTAGATAAAGATTTATAGTGTAATTTCCTCCAGAGTAATCCAATTCATGCTCCCATACACTGAGATGGCTTCTCTGTCATGTTTGGTTGTTATTATTTTATTTTAATAAAGATCAGATGAAAAAGCAGGATTTGTCTCCTTAATGCACAGGAAGTATAGAAACTGAGATAAGTTTTAGACCTCTGATGTTAATTATCCAAGTCCTGTATGTTTCGGTTGGTCTAGCATTTCACATACAGATTATTGTACCAGATATTTATATTATAATTCAGAGGGAAGAGGTGTAGAAATAGCAACAAAATGAAGGAAAAAAGAAGAATCCCTTTAGCTACTAAATACTAGATATTAAAGTTGGTTTTGAACTTCTAGTGTTTAGAGCTTGGGTGGAGAGCTTGCCTTCATCAATGCCATCATTGTAAGATGCAGTTCCATAGTTCCTGTTTCATTAGTCCAGATAAGTGAAAACTTTTGAAGAATTTATTACTCGTTTACTCAGTACCACACCATTTAAGTTGTGTTTCGCCTCACAACTTTTGTGAGGCAAAAGGAACTGATTATGAAACAGATGATATGCAGGTCCGCACAACTTAAACGTGGAAAGGAAGTCACAGGTTCAGTTCAAACTTCTTTACTATCACTGAATAGTCTGTGACTTTAAAATGTTCTAGAGGAAGAAAAACCACGTAACGTAATACTTATTTTTCTCTATTCAGTGTGCACATTTTAATTAAACTTCCATTAATAAATCTTTTCATAATTTAATCTGTTCTATTAAAAAGCGGATGCTTGCCAAAAAAAACCCCAAAAAACAAAACAGATGTGGAGAGTGACAGTCAACTGCATTTGTGGCATAAATTAAGTTCTTTATGCAATCACATTATTACCAGTTAAAATTGGTAAAGCTATATCGAAGAATGAAGTCTGTGTCCTGCTGGTAAACCCTCGTAAGTTTTGAAGAATGATGTATATTTATGTCATATAAAGTTGATTCAAATTGCAGAGACCACCTAATTTGTTGAACCACCTTACTGGTTGCCACTGTGTCATCATAGTTTCCACGGGAGGGTTATTCAGTGCTGCTCAGCTGTATTAGTCTTTCCCAGTTTTACTACCATTGCAGGGTCCCTGGGCCTCCAGCAGCCTGAAGTACAGCAGCTGCCTCAACAGGAATTTGGCACAGTTACGAGAAAGTGAGGAAAAAAGAATTGGAGTGGATATCGAAATGCTAGTTTTGTCTTCAGCATTTTAATATTTTAAGGATAAATACAGTCTTCTACTAGTGAATGAACTGCCCTTGGCTGGCTCTTTTTCATTTGTTCTGGTGATCATAACAGTAATTTATATTTCATTTGTATCTCAGATAATCTGCATGTCTGACCATGTTAGCAAGCACAGATACATTGTTTTGCTCTTTAGGGAAGAAGCAACCAACAAAACAAAAAACCTCTTGCAGTCAACTGCAAAGAACTGGTCTTAAAGATCAAGCTCCTGAAATCATATTTAAACAATTAACAGTTTGTCTTCCAAAACTGCAAGCACCCAGCCATTCTGATTTAGAGTCTGCATGATTTGTGGAGAGTGAGGTATTTCTGAAAGCCATGACAACTTACGTGTTAGAAGAACCCTGTATTACTTACCTGCAGTTTTTAAACTTTTTTTTCCCTTTAAATTTGTTGGTGTTGCTGGAAGATGGTAATCAGGGGCAATTCATCTTTATTTGGGCATAAGACAGGGGAGAGGGCGACTGATATTTTCTTTATTAATGGAAAACTCTAGGAAGTTTGTCCTCATTATATGCTTTGGGTCCAGATCCAGTGAGGCAAGTATCAGCCAGTCTTCCAAATCAATTATTAAAGTGTCTTCATCATGTTCAAGTCCTTTTCTTCAGCAAGGAGATTGACATTGATTGTTTTACGATTCTGTCTTGTTAGTCTCTGCACTGAAAAGCTGTAAATATGCTAATGCATCTGTGTAGAGGATCTCCATTAGGGCTTGGGACCACCCACTCATTTCTCCTGAGCAGAGCAGTAGCTGTCATATAGCACCTTTTCATTAGCTACTGACCTGGACTGAATCTAAACTGGTGACCAGGAGGAGAAAGGTATTTTGTATCTCGTTATTAATCCTCAAGGCTGTCAAGTGTTTTCATTAAAATTTATGAATAACTTCTTTATCCTTCAAGTAAGTCTACTATCGTAGGGTTGTAAACTTACAATTTTTGCTTTGTAAAATTGCCAGAGCATGTCATTGTGCATATATGACTGCAAACCCTGCTGCTAGAAACTGGGAGGTTGCCAGTGGCTCTCAATTCCTGCATTTGTATGGGTCAATAATACATGTAGCAGTGAGCATGCACACCAAATGCCTTCCTGCCCCAAATCAGTATTTTTCAGCTGTTTAAACAATTATTTGGATTTTCTTTAAAAGTTATGATTTTATTCCCTTATACCATCTGTTTTATTTAAGACTGAGAACATATGGTGGGAAGAGGACAATGACAGGATTACTGTCGAGTAAACTGCACAGTGTCCGCATTCTGTTGGGTAGTTAAGATGTATATTGGATAATTGAAAAAAGGTGATAAATACTAAGTTTTTATTGTGAAAAAGCCTGTTTCTGTCAAGTGGTTGTATTTTACATACTTTGACACAAAAAATAATGTGTATTAAATCTATGTTGAGGTATTGACATTTTAGCAGTAGACTGCATTAAAGAGGACATTTTAGCTGGTGTGATGCAAGGTTCCTCACATTGCCAGTCTGCAAGAAAACACTTTTATTAATTTTTTAAAATAATTTTTAATTTTAAAAATAGTTTTTGACAAATGTGAATAAATGAAAGTGATGGTCAACGTGAACAAATGGAGCTTTGCTCCATTGCTTAACTCCCCTTTATCTGTGAAATGACCATTTGAGCCTGTAAATAGCACCGTTCTTTTGATGTTATGTATGCTGGCACCTGTCATCATTGTGTATTATAGGTCTCCTGACTAGCCTGAACTTGCATGCAGTATGCCATTTGGAAAGTGCCAAAAAGAGTAGAGCAGTCATGTATTTTTAGTGATTCTAGTAAATAAAAATTAATCATGTTTGACAAATGTTTGTGGCCTTATAGTTCTGTAGGTAGAAGCTACAATTTTATGACTGAATTCAATGAACTGTGCTTTGATGTTCTAGAAATAGACACAGCAACCGGCTAAAACTAGTTGTGTTAGTCTGTTAAAAAGGCAATTATGTAAAATCTGTAGATGTTCATTCTGTCAGTATTAATGATACATATACTTGGTGCCTCTCATTTTGAAGCCTCAATGCCAGACTTAGATAAGCCATTATAACTTTTGCCAGACCACAATTGCTAGCCATGGACTTAAATGTGCAAAATTGAGTGTTTGATTATCACCTTACCCTGACAATTGTTTTAATTGATGATTATTTTATTTTGTTCTTAACTATAGTTACATGCCATTAAAAAAAAAATTGTGTTATATATATGTGTGTGTGTGTGTGTGTGTCTTTACTAGTAAAAGAGGAAAAATCAGATCTGGGCAATGTGTCATACAGTTTCTTGTTTTGGGCTTTTTGTTTGTGGGTTTGTTGTTTGGGTTTGTTTTCTAAAACAGGATGAGTCACTGCAGTATAAGATAGTGTACTCTATCATGTGGTTGCACCATTGGGTTGATAGGAATCTTGTGCTGTGTGGATTAGGCTTTAAGGAATATGGATTTACCAAAGAAAGTTCACTAAATAATAAGGCTGAATTCTTACCTCCAGTGAACATGCATTTTGTGAAACTGGAATCCTGTGAATGTTAAGCCTACTCATATCTCTGTCAGGATGATCTCTTGAAATGTGGCCTCTGTGTTGGTTTTGGTGGAACCTGGTCTTCATATAGTTCTTGGTGTGCTGCACAACTTCCTCCACTCTATTTTATTGTCTCTAAGACCCCAGAGGGAAATAGTGAGAATCTAAAGCAGCTGTAATCATGAACAGACCTCATTATTATTCCTATGTTAACTTGTGGGCTAGTGCAGGATGTATGCCATGTCTGTTTCCAGACCACAAAACTTGAGAAAGCCTATATGGCTGTATCTGTGAAATAACACTCAAGGCAACTTGAGAGGTGCAGACCACAATGCCTTTCTTCCACAGGGGTTAAGCTTAACTGTTCTTTATTCTGCAGGCTGCCTATTTTATAGCACAAACCACGGCAGCTAATTTTGTAGGGATAGGGATAAACAGGTTGCAGGTGTCTTACTGAATATGTGTTAGTGATTTGTGTTTGTGTATCAGACTAGACTAATCCAATATCACTTTTTTTTCAAGAATAATGACTAGTAATGGGTCTGCTCTGGCACTTCTATACCATAATGGAACTATAGTGATTTGGTGATTCCAGTGATAAGGAAATCTCTGTCTCAGAAAATGTCTATTCTTTTTACCATCAGTTCTGTTAGGCTTTGATTTTGTTGGGTTTGGATTTTTTTCCCTGACCAATTGTCATGCCCTTGACCATTGTCTTTAAAAATTACAATTTCTATTACAGTTGTTTTATGGTTGTCAGAATTGATTTCTGATAAAATCTGACTTTCCACATTAAAATCAGAAACATGTTTTTTTTTTTACTTTCCACACTAAACCATAAAATATTTTCTATTTATGTAGTTTCATTTGTGGCAACTTTATATTTGGCTGTGTATATAGTGTTATTTAGGATACAAGAAAAAGAAATGGAGCTGCATCAGGGGACATTCAGAATGCATATTAGGAAAAGATTTTTCACTGTGAAGGTGACTGGTCACTCGACCAGGCTCTGCATGGAAGTGGTTGCAACACCCAGCCTGCCAGAACTCAAGAGGTATCTGGAAAACACTTAGTCACATGGTTTTAGGTAGTCCTGTGAGGAGCAGGGAGTGGGAGTGAATGATGTTTATGGGTCCTTTCCAACATGAGAACTTCTAGAATTCTGTGATTTCATAGAACCATAATATGCTTTCCTGCCCCCACACCACACCTATTTTTTTTTTTAAGAGCATGACTAAAGCTCTGTCCTAGTTTCCCTTCTGATTTTAGCTGGGGTAAGTGTAATGCTTGTCCGGAAAAGTAGCATGGAGCTGATGTTCACCCCAAAGCCCTTTACAATACTTTGCAATATGTTTCTACCACTTCCTTACTTCTTGGCCGTTGATGATGTTGGATACATTTCTTCCTCAGTCTGGAGATCTGCACCGTAAAGTAGCTGACCACAAAACTTACCGTAGCACTTAAGCATTAGTATTTATTTAGGTTCAAGTCTAGTGATAACAGTGATTCTTTTTCTGCAGTGGAATTTGGAAATTTTAACTGTACATGATTGCTTCAGGGTGACACACTGTTAAAATAATTTCACCCACTTTTTTTTTTTTTTAGGGACGCAAGATTGAGGCAGAGAAGTACTTCATGAAGGCTATTCAGCTGGATCCTACCAAAGGAAACTGCTACATGCATTATGGTAGGTTTCAGATAGATAGGATTTCAACACATATTCCAGGCTTGCTGTTAATCTCTCCAAGTGATTAAAGATTTGAATAGTTCTACTGGCAAAATATCTTCTTTAAAAGGAAAGAAACTAATCTACCATATATTACTTCATTGCAATTTTTCAATCATTGTAGAGGGAGAGGTAAAGATTTTCACTTTTTGCATAGCTTTCTTCCTATGAGAGGAATTTCAATATTGCTGCCTCTCTGGGAAAGAACTAAGGTGACTATTGCCATATGTCAAAGTTTCATGGCCTAGAATATTATTGTTAACAGTTTTGGCCTGACTTCACTGATTGTTGGTGGGTGGGCAACCAGAAGTTTTACTTTAGTGTGCATGAGTGCCATATATTGAAGTGTCTTACAGGCCTTACATCTACCTACTTCCCAGCACTTGAAATGGCAGAGTATTACAAAAGGCTTTGACAAGTTGGCTGTATCTTTCCTTTTAAACCGTGTGTGTTGCATAAAGCACACAATTAATTTGAAGGTATCTTTGTAACTTTGGATTGTTTTTGCTAGATGTGCCAAAACATTTCCAGATGTGTTTAGTCTCAGGGAACCAAAATTATTTATCTTTGTGAACTCATTCTTACTGTATTTTAAGGCTGATAATGGACAAATCTTAAAACGCAGACTGTGTTGTGCCAATTGGAACGTAGAAAGTAATGTTTCATCTTAGTTTAGGAAGATGGTAGGGAACCACAAAGCTTACACTATATATATCTTTTTATATTATTTTAATTCTCTCTTCTGATTCTACATGGTAAAATAAATAAAAATGAGTGGGCAAGAGGTAAAATCAATCTCTCATAATAACCATGTTTTTACTCTGTGATATCTTTGTCTGAATTGCTCACATGTATTTGTTTGGTCCTATGCAGTATGAAATTCTGTGTGTTAGATTCCCAGAATCAACCTTTGGACTTAGAATATGTATTTAAATTAGTGTAGCCCAGTGTTGCATTATTCTGCATTCTGAAACATTGCAGTTCATAGCCTTGTTTTCTATTTATGCCTGTACAAGTAAAGATGATAGGGATATTCATGCATATAAACCCCATTATTTCAATTGTGTGTAAGTATTGTATATATCTCAAGACAATGAGGAAAAGTTACAGCTGGTTGTTTCTTGAAATCCTACTCAAGATCCTTCCAGCCTTTATTATTATGAAATTTGTCCTTAGTTATCAGGAAATTTTTGCATACAAATTCAATGGTTGGTCCCAACAGTCCATCTCAGCAAATTATGTTAAGATTTACTGTATTTTATTACAGGTCTAGAATTTTTTTCTTTTTTGCTCATTACTCATCAACTTGCTTGTCCTTTCCTTTTATATTCCCTCTGTCTCATTTTCAAGTACCCTATAAACTAAAAGCATGGTTATTGAAATCATCATTCATGTCTGATATATTGACTTCTTCATTACCAGATTATAATATTAATGTGGTGTGTTATTTCCTAATTAAGATTATTCCCTAAAAACATTGGAAAACTTTTCCTACACTGTGCCCCAGGTTCAAAAGGTGATAATTGCAACATAAGTGAGGTTCTACTCAGCAGGTTAGAAGTGAAGGGCAAGATTTCATCAGTGTTTGGAATAACAGCATAGTAAAATGGTGCTGAAGGGCAGTAGACACAAGAAGGTTCTCTTTAACAGTCACTAGGTCTTGGAGCATTACACCCTGAGAGCTCTTCTGAATCTGTGTGAAATCTTTTCATAATATAGTTTCTGATCACCTCCCTGATTCAGTGGGAGTTTATATCAGAGTAGCTATGAGAAAGATGTGATCTGCTTCTGCTTGGCTCTCATGGTGTCTGTGTAGTACAGCTGATCTCAAATCCTTATTGCTTTGGGCACACAACTTTATAAAATTTGAAATAAGTTATCCTTGCTTTTTCTTTCTTTCTTTCCCTTTTTCCTTTCTTTTCTTCCTAGCTTTGTTTCTCTTCTCTTTTCCACCTTTTATTGAATTAATGAGGGCTGTGTACTGTGTGTTACCAAGGGCATTCCAAATAATCCATTGGAGTCTCTAGTGAACACTTCAAGCTTTACCTCTCCATCTCATTAATTTGTTCCACCACCTTGACACAGGTACATTCTACATCCTATATGCCAAGAGTTTAATTATGGGGAAATACATCCATATTTTGCATGTAAATCTTGGAGAAAATCTTAGAAAATGTTAGAAAAAAAAATTTTTTTTCTTAGCATGAAGATATTGGAAGAGAGAATAAAGTAGTTGGCATCAGTCCTAAAAAAACACGTACTTCACAAAGCAGCCAAATGAAAAGAGTGGTCAGCTGGGACATGACAGGGTGTTGATGGAGTAGCAGGAATAAATGGACAAAAGATTTTCTTCCAAATGCACATGGATTGCATACACTTATAATTTGTGCTTCCAGGTTGTGCAGATGTTCTTTTTGACTTCTAACCTTCTGGACTTTTCTTGGAGCTATGAGAAAAACTTTCAATATGCTGTATCTTTTAAGAGGCTTACGTTTGTATTATTATGTTATTTAATTCAAGCTGTAAGCCAAAGCTATTTTTAGGTATGACTTGGTGCAGGAGGCAGCTTATTTAATCACATGAAAATTTGGAGGGAGTGGAGCAGTTTCATGGTTGCTCCTTGAGAGATACCACCACAGCATGTTTCTCTCCTCAAGCTGGCATTATAATTAGTTTTGTATAGGTACTTGGCTGACTTTGGGTTTAAGGGGATTTAAGTTTTGAGCAGTGTTTCCCAGACTCATTATGCTTGAAGATGTCTGAAGGGAGAAATAGTGGAAAAGGTGAAGACACATAAATCGGTGTAGACTGCTGACATGATGCCACTTGATTGGACTTAAGGGGAAGTGGCTTTTACTCTAGTGACCGGAGAGGGGATGGCAGTCCCCTCAGATGGAAATGCAGGGTGCTGCTCACCTGACCTTCTTTTGCCCTTCTTTCCTTTCTACCTCTCATATGCCACTTATCTGAACATCTGAACTTGGTGCAAAACCATTGTCTTACAAATACCGGAGTGTTGATGAGTGATCTGGTACAAGCTGCTCAGGTACACATTATGCTACCAGAAACACCTCACAGATGGAAGAGAGAAAATTCTCATGAATCAGGAAGAAGAAAAAGTGAGAGGGGAGAGAGTGAAGAAGCACTAATACTTTTTTTTTTGCACTATATACATGTTTTTGAACTAGAACATTAAAGGAAATTTTTTTTATACTGAGTTTGAATGCTTTTGTAAGGTCTGCAGCTTTTAATTGGGTATTTTTAATACACGTTTTCTAAAGACTGCCTAAAATGAACACTTTTGACTAAAAGAGGTCAAACTTTACATTTATTTATTTTTTAATTTCCCTTTTTTTCCTCTGGAAGTTTTCTTCCAAGTGTCATACCCACATCTACTCAGGATATTGGCAGTCATGCATCCCACTCTACTCTGAACATTTAATTCAAGCAGGCCATTTTGAATCCTGCAAGATCTCAGTAACATCGGGCTCAACAGATTGATGACATAATTGAAGTGATCTCCATGGATTATTGATTCTTTCTGAGCTACATGCCTTGATGAAGTGAAAGGGATGAATTTAGGTGTCAGTCTGACAAACCACAAAGACGTCCCTATGAACTAAACAAGTTAATAGGAACTATCCTCTAAATATTTTAGCAATATAATGGCATGTAAAGAGTCAGTACATGAAATTTGTTAACAACACAGGGATGTTCAGTCAGGTCAGACAAGTGCCCTTATGCCTCAGAGGCTACAGAGTTTTGGATATAGTATTTGGATATATGACAAAGGAGGTAAAGGTCTCTATTTCTATCTGCACTGATCCTATCTCAGGAGAAATTGAAGAAAGATTATGTATAAAATTTGTCAGTGCACAGAAATGAGGCACATTTCAAACAGTGACATACTTACATGCTTATCTCTTTAAAAAAAAACAAAAACAAATTCCTCAGTAAGTAGGACGCAGTGTAATTGAGGAGTTTGAAATTATTGAAAGCTTTCTGTACTAGCTTTCCCTTAAACAAAAAACATCATAAATCTACAGTGATAATTGTTGTGTAAAGAGTTTATCTCCAGAAGTGTCTTATTTTATTTATAATTTGCTGTTTAAAGACAAAAATAATAATATTCATAATCATAAAAAACACACCAAGCAAACAACAAAACAAAGAAACCCCATACACAAAAAACTCCAAAAAACAAAACAAAACAAGAAACCTAACTCCCAAAAAGACACTAAAGCAGAGTTCATTTTACTTGTCTGATAAATATAGGTTTTGCCACTATGTCTCTTAAAGTGCATATAAGTGCATCCAAAATTATGAAAATGGAGTGGGGAATAAAAGAGAGAGACAAAGAAGGAGTGAGATTTTAAGATAAATGTGTGTAGAGGTCCTTCTCCCTTATATTTATAATGGCTTAATTGGAATAGAAAAGTCTAGAACCCAACAGGATGTTCAAATTAACTCTGTTTTATTAATAGCTGTTGAGACTTCCTCTTAAAATAGTTTCCTTTGAATAATACATTGTTTCTAATAACCCAAAATTGTTTAAAGATTTCTTTTTCATTATAAAAAATGATTATTCTCATTATAATAATTATACATTCACTTCATTTGGCAGTTCACATTGATCATCTGCCTTTTTAAGTGCATTCCCACTTAGAGACGTAAAACAAACGGAGATTTTCAGATTATATAAAACTGAAGTGTATTAGCTATATCCTCATTGAACTAAGAATAGATTAACATATTCCCAAATACACTTCTGTTTTTACATTATCTTTCACTTTTGAATTTGTGATAATTTAGGAGTTATTTTTGTAGATTTTCTTACATTATCTATTTTTTTTAAGCAAATGTAACTTCTTAACTGCTGTTTTTATTGTTTTTCAATTTCAGCCTAATCTTTCTAATCACTGTTACTGCAAAGGGCTCTTAGGCCTTTTTGATGCCTAAATTTTCACCTAAGTTTATGAGCACTTTGTCTCTGTCTTACTTCCAAAGATGGCTGCTTTACCACTCCTGTGTCACAGCCTGAAAATGGGTTGGAATTGCTATGGTTTAAGGATCAAAGTATATTTAATTGAAATATCATAGGAGGGAGTTTTCAAGCACCATTTTTTCAGTCTTTAAGTCTTAGACTTGGATGTATTAATGAGTGTGAGAATTTTTATATATTTACAGGTGTGACCTTGGTTTATTTTCTTAGCTGTTTCTGCTTTGATTAAGGTTCAGTAGGGTGAAGTGCCAGGTCCTGAACTTCAGTCACGATGACTGCGTGCAGCACTGCAGGGTGGGGGCAGAGTGGCTGGATAGCTGCACAGAGGAAAAGGACCTGGGAGCATTGGTTGTCAGCAGCTGAACATGAGCCAGTGTGTGCCCAGGTGGCCAAGAAGGCCAAAGGCATCCTGGCCTGGATCAGCTATAGTGTGGCCAGCAGGACCAGGGCAGGGATTGTCCCCCTGTACTTGGCACTGGTGAGGCCACACCTCAAGTCCTGTGTCTGGTTCTGGGCCCATGACTGCAAGGAGACATTGAAGTGCTGGAGAATGGCCAGAGAATGGCAACAAGGCTGGGGGAGGGTCTGGAGCACAAGTCATTGTGAGGAAAAATGGCTGAGAAAACTGGAGTTGTTCAGCCTGGAGGAAAGAAGGCTCAGTCAGACCCTATCACTCTCTCTACCTATCTGAAAGGAAGCTGTAGCCAGGTGAGGTTTGGTCTCTTCTCCCAGGTGCCCAGTTACAGGATTAAAGGAAGTGGCCTCAAGCTGAGCCAGGGGAGGTTCAGGTTGGATGTCAGAAGAATTTCCTCACTGAAAGGATAGTTGAGCATTGGAACAAGGTGCCCAGAGAGGTGGTGGAGTCACCATCACTGGAGATGTTTAAGAAGGGACTGGTCATCGCACTTAGTACTGTGTTTAATGAGCATGGTGGTGGTCAGTCAAAGGTTGGACTCGATGATTGTTAAGGTCTTTTACAAACTAAATGATTCTTTGTGCTGTTCCTGTCTAATATTTTCATGTAGTCACATTGTTCTCAGTGCTTGAGCTTTGTGGTTTTTCTCTTCATTGACTGAAGAGCAGCCTAGGAAAAATTAAGATATTTTTCCCCATATTTAAGGAAAAGCTCCTATGGAGAAAGCAATGAACTACTGAAAAATAGAGTATCAATGTTGTATTCATAAGAAAGAGAAACATCAACAATGACCTGCTCATGAAATCTTACCAATTTGTTTAAGGGAATTTTATGAGGATGGTAGAAATGTCACCCTAGTCCACAGGTCAGTCAGTGTTCACTTTTGTCAATGAAATGAATGAAACTTCACAAGCCATAAATCCAGTGAATGGATTATCCTATTTCTGACTGACAGATGAGCTAAAATGCAGTATATACCAAATGATAAATAAAAGTGCATGGATCTGCTGCATTGGGAACCCCTGATGCTATGTGGTGATTTTGTATTGAGAAATTAAATCCCTTGATGAGATAGGGTCAAAGTGAACCAGATACAGTTTGTCCATCACTGTCACTTCCCAGTATGTACTCATGAACCTTTCTGCCAGTTACAGCGGTTTTCCCATTTTAAATCTTCTGGAAATCCTAGAATTAGTATGCAATGATTTTGTAGGGAAACTATAAACAAGTTTATGACACTCAAATAATACATGTTCATAGAACATATGTGGTCTTTGGAGAGAGGGTTCCTCTGTCTTGAACATACCATGTGATATCAAATCAGGGTCCTGACTTTGGTCTATGGCTTATATCTGCCCCTGCAATATCAATAAATGTAATTCCAAGACAGGATTCCTAGACCTGATACAGGAAGATGTAACTGTCTTGCAGAACGACTTTATTAAGCTTCTGACCTTTCTGCTCCCAGAACTCTCTCTATAAACTTCAGTAAAATCTTCAGCTACTACTAACCAACAGTATTTCTTACTTCCAAACTGAGGACAAAAACTGAGCTGTTCAGAACAATCTACCAATTTTAAGTCCTTTTTGTCACTCTCTAGGCTACTGTTATCATACGACATTAAAAGATTATTACAGACCACTATAATAACTACTTTTTCCAAACTCCCTTTAGAACCAATCACCAAGTGGAATGCGGTGGATTATTTCCAAACAAGCTAGGTCACTGACCTGAAATGCTGTGGAATTTCCATGCTTCTGGCTCTTCCCTAGGGTTTAGCTTTAAATCTGATAATTCTGACATCTCTGATACATGGTTGACTCTGCTTCCTCAGCAGAATATACTAGACTTAAGAGATGTGGAATAGATAGTGCAGATTAGAGACAAGGTTAGAAATGTGTCTGTATGCTTCTTCCATATTGCCAAAATGTAGTGTTTCTGTAGGGGTGGAGAAATGAACACAAGCAATGCTGGAGGCTTTGTGGCACGAACAGTGCTGGGGGCTTCTTTGCTAATGGTCGTATGTTTTGACCTATGAGTACTGTCTCAGGGGGAGTTTTGTAGAGATAGCATGAAGCTGCTACAAAAGTGCAGCTGGATAGTTCTTTTTCAGCCAAATTCTGCATTTCCAAACCTTATACATCATCAGGTGTCTGGGAAATGATATAGTGTTCAGGATCTTCCTCAGTATTTGTAAATCATGAGATCCTCTGTAGTATATATTTTCATCATTAATCTTTTGGTTTGGTGAGAGCTTCCAGTGATCCAGATGTGGTCACAGGTTTAGTCATCAAGTCCCAAAGGTTTGCTAGTTAATTTTTTCTCTCTTATCTGTGATCGTGCTCTGAATGACATCCAGTGGTATATTTAGCACAACTGCAACAGATAAGATTTTCAGACAAAGAAAAGGCCTAATAAAAAAGAGTCTTTTCCAAGCCAATGCATATAGTGACATTGCAGCACCTACTGGCTTTCTTAGCGTTTCATTATGTTTTATTTACATGGAAGAATTTTCACTATGGGAACTAATTAAAAGGAGAAAGTCTCCAGAAGTCCTTCCAGCAAGAAACCAGGAGTACACCTTTAGATTAAGATGGAATGGGATACAAGGAGCAGCAAAAACTGAAATGCTGCTACCATTTAGGTGATTGCGATATGTGTTGCCTTTGTTTCTCCTATCACATCTTCCATGTTCAGCAAGAAATTGTCTAAACAGGCCTGGAAAAGCAGGATATTTAATCAAACATTTCCTTGCTCTGGGAACTGCTCCTTCACAGCCAGTGAATCTGTTTTGAAACTCCTAAAGGAAACAGCTACATGAGGTCATGTCTGTTGACTTTGCGTCTTGAAACATTGATTCATCACCTGAAATACTTGGGAAATCAACTTGCAGACAAGGTCTCTCCTCATTTCTTCCACTGGATGCAATTTAAATTTTCCATTTTGAAATCTCTGGTTGCCGCAGCAGGGCTGAAGTTAGTAACTTCAGTGAAGTAGTAACTTCAGTGAAGGTTCTGCTCATGCTGCTGAGAATATAATTCTGCTCTCAAGATATCATCTGCATCAAACAAGATGCAATGCCTTGGGTCAGCCAGAATCTGTTCCCTCTTCTGATTTCTGTTGAAACTTGAAAAGCTTTGAAAGCACCAGCAGATATTCAGCTTCAAATCCTCAGTGCTGAATGTGCTGAAAGAACATCTAGTGAAGCTTATTACAAACAGATTTTACAGTTGAATCTTGGTAGAGCCACTTTTCATGTGGCTCATGTGGAAGTAAAAAACTCTTCTGAAGAGGATAAGAAGCAGAAGACTAGGTGAAAAATGTATATTAAAATAAGCAAATTCCTGTTAGGATGGCATTGAAAGTTTTTTCATTATTATTCAGAAGGCAGTTTACTCAGTTTTGCTTGGATTACTAAAGATAGCACCACACAAGTCTGTCATGGCAACCTGAGTAAGCGCAGAACCAGCAGCATTCTGAGAACATTCAAGATCTTTTCAAAAGCAATACCAGCAAGATGAGTTGTTTCAGAAATCTACTCTGTTCTGGGACAGAGTACCTTTGTATGTTTGCCAGTGAGTAAAAGAGGGAACGTTTCAGCTAAAAGATTAGTGCAAATTGCACTTTTATCTAGTAAATTAAGCAAATTGCACTTTTATCTAGTAAAATAAAGGCTCACAGTGCCTGCAAGGAATAGTTAAGCCCATTGTAGAGGAACACACAGCCTTTGTGCTGTGAACATAAAAGATTTTTACATACAGACATATCCCAACCAATTAATACCTTTCTTGTTACAGTAAAGCAGCGGAACTACCAGTTCAGATGTATGGCTTTTAAATTGGTGGTGCATGTCTTAACAAAATCTGTACCAATGTTCATGATTGTTTTAGGGAGAGAATTATACAGGATAGCAGGCTGTATGCTTTCATGTATGTGGATAAATAATTTTTAAAAATTGATAAAAGTTGATAATAAACTGTTCTTTTCAATTGCTGGGAACTGGAAATTTTCTGTTTTTATTTAAATTACATACATACTTACATCTTATTTTTCAGTAGATTGCATATGTTGCCCCAAAACTTTTTGGTCAAATATAGACTCAAAACCACTGTTGATGGTTTGCAATGAAAAGTAAATTTAAACAAGGCTGCAGGTACAGATTTCAGCGGCTTTTATGCTATTTCTGATTCTTAGAAAGTTTAGGGAAAAATTACTAAGAGGATTATGAAATACTGAATCAGTTCTCTGCTGTCAAAGGTCTTTAGCAACTCTTTAATGACCACATGTTTACTCTCACCCTTGTGCTGTCTAGAAAGAAAGGTGGATTTTTTTGGTTTTTTTTTTAAAAGCAACATTCCAGGCAAATAACAGCGTTTCTGAAAGTCACATCTTTTCCTGAACTATGGATTTCCCATTTCCAGTTTAGAAGAAGAGTAATGAAAAAGATTCTTTCCTCTAGATAGGAAAATATAGTATTTAGAGCTGGTTTTTTTTAAAGCTGTTGTGATTCCAAAAAACAGTCAGGCTACCATAATTTATGTTGTTGGCAAGAGCTGGAATCGTGACACCTGCAATAAGTAAGCTCTCTATGTGTTGTTGGGCAGTATCTCATAAATCATGTGGTTTGCCCGCTGCTTTTCAGAGAAGAAAATCCTACATATAAATTTAGACCCACACAAGTGGTTCCTGAATGCAGGGGCTTGCAGATCATACCTTCTGATCCAACTTCAACACCTTGCCAATATTACACCCTGTTAGTGCTCTTCCCTTGGGAAAACCTCTTTATGGCTTTGACAGGAAAGGTTCAGAAGTCTGTTTTTTAATGAAGAAAGCGCAGCAGTAAACTGCCAATCCAGCTCATTCTTGTATTAATTCAGTATATCAGATTAAAAGGAATGGCAGCTAATGTTTTCAAAATGCTATTTTTCTACTTAGGTACTTTAAATTAAATTGAGATGTGTGAATGAAATTAGTCTGCCTTTCAGGAGAACTTGGCAAATCAAATTTTCAACTGAAAGCTTCCACCTCGTACTGGGTCTGGCTGGGATAGTCTTCACTTCATTAGCAGCCTGGGTGATGCCTCGTTTTGGATTTGTGACAAACACACACCAATGTTTTGGCTGTTGCTGAATAGTGTTTGAGCAGTGTCAAGGCTTTCTCTTTTTGGGATGGGACACAGCTTGGACAGCTGACCTGAGCTGGCCAAAGGGATAGATATCACAGTCCATATAACATCATGTTCAGCAATAAAAACTGGGGAGGGGGAGCAAGAAGTGTTTTGGCTTCTGAGGTGGCTTTGTTTGGACACTGGTTGAGCATCACTATACCTGTGGGAAGTGGTGAGAAATTTCATTCACTTTGCTGTTTGCTGTTTTAGTTTTGGGGGCCTTTTTCTTTCCCATATTAAGCTGTCTTTATCTTGATGCAGAGTTTTTCTTGATTTTGCTCTTCTGTTTTCTCCTCTCACCTTGTGTGAGTGCTTAGATACTGGCAGGGGACAAGCCACCATGCACCTGTACACTCAGGTACTTTTTCACTAGACTGAGAAAGTTGCAGCATACTTCATTTGTCACCCATGCAATTAAGGAAATCTTTGATCAGCAACCCTCCTCTAGATGCTCTCTAATAGCTTCATGAACTTCTTATGTTATGGTGCCCAAAACTGCACACAATATTCACAGTGAGATCAAACCACTGCAGAGTAGAGTGGGAAAATCACATCCCTCAACTGGCTCACAGTGCCAGGCTACTGTGACTCATGTCTACCTTGCCATCTACCAGGACCCCCAGGTCCCTTTCCATGGTCCTGGTTTCCAGCATCTCATTCCCCAGTCTGTACATCCAGGGTTGCCCCATCCCATATGCAGAATCCAGCTCTTCCCCTTAGGGGAGTTGACAGCTCCTCTCAGTATCACAGGCAAACTTACTTAGTATGCCTTTAAGACATGCATCCAAGTCATTTATGAAGAGACCTGGCCCTAAAATGGAGTTCTGGAAGGGCTTGTGTATAGAGGATGATACAGTAGGTTTCATATATGCATCATCTGCTACTTACCCACTCAGCATGAGTTACTGCCACCTCCAGTACAAGGGAGAGACTTGTGTATGGTATTGTACAGTCCTAGAACTTTATTTTTTGGAGGACTGAGAGTTTTACTTATATCTTCCTTCTTACCCTTGGCTGAATGTATTAGTAGCACATCCACTTACCAGTGTTTCACTCTGCTAATGCAGGGCTTTCATTAGCAAAAGTACCTTAATGTTAACATTTTATGGCTGGTTTGCTTTAACATGGACTTAAAGATTAGGGATACTGTTTTGCTTCATTCATTGGAAGAGAGTTGGAATATTAGTTGGTCAAGCTTTTTTCAAAGATTTCTCTTTAAAGAAAACAGGAATTTACCCCAAATTGAAATATATGAACTATTTTATTTGATAGATTTACATGGAGAATTTTCAGATTCAAATCTGAGTTTGTCCTGCTGCATATAAAGCATACCCTGATGTGGTACCCGAAAAAAAAAAAAGAAAAAAAGGAAAAAAAAATTAAAAGTAAACTTCTAGGTTTTGTCAGAATTTTTTTCCCTCTAGAAGAAACGTCCATTAACAGTTCAACCACTGATTTATAATTCTGAAGACAAATTAATTTCTTGTGGTCCAAGCTGTTCTCAAACTATGTTTTCTTTTTATGTTTTTTTTTAATCTCTATTTATTTATTTATTCGTTCATTTGTTTTCCTGTGTGAGAAGGCTTTTTTTGTAAATCATCTGTTTTTTGGGCACAATAAGCACTAAGCATTGAACTGCATCAAAGTGTGGTGCATATGAGAGTGTGGATGTGACTAAAGCAAGCAAACCTTATGCTGTGAATGCAGGAAGGTACCACAATGTTTTTACAAGTTTTGTAGATCTGAATAATTAAGATATAAGAGACTGAGTAAATAATCTGCCAACTCTCCCAAGCTGAAATGTATCCACAGAGAAAACAAAAAGCTAAGAAAGCTGCCTTTCATCACTTTTTGTATTGAAATGATTCCTTCTGGAAAGGTCTTTGTTATACCAAAGCATCACTGGGTTCACGATGCTCATACAGACCTTGCTAGCTCTGGTTAAGGGAATTTTTTGCATAAGCACACAGCAAGTATGTAAGCAACAGGGAATGCATGAGGAAAGGGGGAAAGAAAAAACACAAAATCCCTTACCAGCACAGGATATCATTTGCTCATGGTATATTGTTCCTGCTGAGGCTCGTGGTTAGTGGTGGCATGGCAGAGTTTTGGTTGAGAGACCTTTCTTGACAAAGACAAAACAGAAGGATTGGATTCTGGAATGTGTAATCACTAGCCTTTGGAATATCTTTTCCAAGTGTAAAGGTAATGCAGTCACAGATACTAGATGGTTGAATTATTTTAAAAAGTTGTTGCAAAAAAATGATTCATTTTACAGATTAGGTGTAAAAAAGCATTAAAAGGAGCAAAAATAAGGTTGAGTACCTTCCTAATTTTTTTCTCCTTCTTCAACGTAAACTCATTTTTATAGAGTTCTGCTATATGTTGCACATTTTGTTTTGAAACTACTGTACTTCAGTTAAAGCTTGGTTAATGGTAAATTATTCATTCTTTTCAGTTTATACTTGGTTTAACAATAATAGTTATTTCATTTGTACAAAGTGAGTCATTTGATGTTAGCCGTCTTCTATTTTTGTTTAATGTGAGAGGTAAGTATGCTATAGGAAACTTGTAAAAAGCTACCTGTTTTGTTTCTTTTAGTGTTAGTGGAATGCATGATAAAATACCAGTCCATTAAGGTATATATTTATATATAATGGTTTTAAAGCAAATACCATTCAGAATTCTAAAGCTGAAAAAATGTTATCATATATGTATACAAAAATTTATCATTTTATGTGATTTCGGGATATGCTTTTAAAACAAATTTATGGATATGCTTTGGGAATGTGTTTAATTCATAGATACCATTTTATTTCAATTTATTTTGAGGAAGCAAGTATCGTGGTAGTTGTATAAGCAGAAGGACGTTCTCAAATGGCAAGCTTCTTGGGAGTATTGTTTCTTGATTGTCTGAGTTTTACTCTATCATTCTCACTTTTCTTAAATATATTCCACAAATATTATTATTACTTATCATATTTATTGCAATTTTTCTACATTGACTATATTTTAAAGATATTGAAATACAGAGCAGATCAACAAATAGCTAAACATTGAATTTGAGACATAGGTTTCTTGCTTGTTTTATTAGTTTGGGGTTTGGTTGTTGGGTTTTTTTGTGCTTCCTTTTCCTGCCTATGCTGTCTGAAGTGTATTTCCTCAGTTATTTTCTGTGGGCTCATGTTCATGCACTCCATTGCAGGTCAGTTCCTCCTAGAAGAATCCCGCCTGATAGAAGCAGCTGAAATGGCAAAAAAAGCAGCTGAACTTGATAATACGGAATTTGATGTTGTTTTCAATGCAGCCCATATGCTCAGGTTAGTGCTTGTTTTGTGCTTGCTGCCTCACTTTATTTTCCTCTTTTGGAGGAAAAAAGTCTTTATAGCTTTTGCCTATGCAGGATGCTTTTTAAAGCCCAGCAACTCTTTTGAGTAATTCAATATTATTTGCAATAAGATACTAATAAGTGGAATTAAATTGTTGCAGCATTTAGCACTTTGCATTTCATAAATTCTGTTTATTCTGTTATAATTTCCTACCTTCAAAACTTCTGTTGTTCACAATCAGATAATGCATTTTGCTTGCAAATGAAAGCAAGTGTTTCTTTCGTGAAGAACCTTCTGTAGGATTTCCTTTCACCTGATATTTAAAATTTTACTGTGCATAGCAACTGAAAAGAGAAGACCACATTTCTCATCTGGATGTAAATAGAGAATATTGAAAATTTCTGTTAATATTAGTAGGGAACATTATGATAATTAGAAATCTAAATATTCCAGGCTGATCATCACTTTGAGATGCAAAGGAGCACTTAGTATTATTCTCAGAATCTGTGATTTAAAATGTAGTCTTATATTTAATTCCATTATATCTGAATAGAACAAAACTTTGGACTTCTATTTCAGTTTTTAAAGCTATCAGACCTGGTTATTCAGTAACATTAAGCTTCTGTCTGTGAGTTTAACATCATCATTAAACTCACATTACTGTAATAGTTATCCTCCATGCTTATTTCTAGGATCACTATCTAATTATTGTCTATTGTCCACTTAACAGCTATAAGGGTAGTTGATTTCATTTAGATGGTATCTAAGCATAGAAAATGCATGAAAGAGGAAATAAAAAAAATATATTTCATTAGCACAAAACAGTTCTTGAGATAATTTCTCTGCTGAAGATACGTTACTAGGCTCCTTTATATTTTTAGCATTTTAAATAAGAAATGAAAGAAAAAGAAAATAATATAAAAGGGAAGGTAGAATCAGCTTCAGGCAAGTGACCTGTGTTTCAGAATTATGGTTTCTATACCATGATTTTCAAATAAGCACCAAAAATTGTTTGTTTTTTGTTTTTTGGGGTTTTTTTTAATAACTTACTGCTTGTAGATTAGAAAGGAAACCAAGACAAACGGCTCATTGGTAAACAATAGTTTGACCTGACAGAGGTGTATGAGCTATTTTACGGATAGCTCTTCTCTTCTGCATGATTATTTTGTGAACAATATCTCTCAAGACAGAATTCAGTAATTTGAAACATTTAGATTAATATTACAACTTCACAGACAGAAGCATAGCAAGTTAGGCATGACAGCTGAATTTAGAAAGGTATGGAGACATCAGATTCCTGATTTTACTGAGTGTCTAGTAGAAGATGGTTTAGTGGCATGATTGTGTGTATTATAAAACATGGTATTGTATGTAGATCAATGCTATTTTGGAAGTAGGTTTAATAAATCTTTTGCTTTCTCTATGAGCACTGAATGTAGCATTCAAGGTCTTTGAGGCACATATATTTACATCTGGATATGTGTATTTTTTCACTTTTAAAGTAACAGCTATGCTGCTGTGCTGTACATCAGCTGTGGTTATCCTGCTTGATCTGGTTGGGAGTGTACTGTGTTTGGGAGGGCTTGACAAGCAATGAGCTCGGTAATTTTAAGCTGCATTCTCTATTTTTACTGTAAGTGCAAAGCCAAAACCTTCAAAAACAAAGAAAGTGCACCAAACTGAAACCCTTAAATAAAATAAGCCTGCTTTATTTTAGCTAGAATCCCTTGTGCTCCTTTGGGAGACCCAGTTGATCTAACTTTTTTGCTCAATACTCAGCTCTCTTTGTGGAAGATCATGTGTTCCTAATACTCTCTGAGAGTCTAAAGTGGTCTGTAGGATTTAGCAAGAGTCAGGGTGGCAAAGCTGAGCACAGTGCTGACAAGTATTTGCTTAAAACCCCATGTGTTAGCATCTGACTGATTTTTGCTAAAGGTTATGCTTTTGTTGTCTGTCCTTGTTCACTGTTATACTTAGCAATTAATTCAAATATATTGCTTCTGTAATAATTGTTGGACAAGGGCAATGCATATTCATTCATTGTAACAGAGCAGCTACAAATCCACCAGGAGTCTGGCTCTTCAGAAGCAGATGATTCTTAGGATCTTTAGAACAATGGAGAGCTGAGGTGATTCCAAGAGGGAAACAAATACCAAGACACAAAGGAGGACAGAAAGAAGGGAGTACTCCAGCTTGCACAGAGTGACACTGCTAGAAACTGAATGCTAAAGACAGTCATAAATGACAGGCTGACATAATTTCAAGTAGGTGACCAACTGCTCTTTAGGTACCCCGGAGAGCTATAAAAACTGACTGGTAAGTGAGTAAGAATTCTGAATGAACTGCACAGCTGTGAGATAGAAAATACATTCTAGAAGTTCACAGAGCATGAAAATGAAATGACTCTTGTGAGAGACACGGGATAAATTTTAAAGACGTGGAATAAGAGACAGAAATTGGTTAATGTGGATGATGCAAGGTTTCCAAAATGACTGCAAGATAATAACAGAAGCTTAGATTTTTGTATAGATTCTGATATTTTTCTTTTTCAGACCAAATATTTTACACAGTAATGTATTATTGAATTAGGAAGGAATCATCTTTCCCTCCTCTCCTACTACTGTTTCCACCTTTAGCCTAAGTACTGTCACAAGACTCAGAAATATGAAGACATTTCTTGGTTTATAGCTGTTTTGGATGGAAAATAAACATACCATTCTCTCGGCAATGCAACTTATTTTTCTAGTCTAATGCTAAAATATTTTCCTTTTCTTTAAATCCCCCTACTTGCTGAGATAAAAAATTAAATTAAAATGCAACCTAAATAAAAATTAACAACTTCTGAAAATTTTGAACTGGAGTGCTGCAAGTTAATTTTCTTTTTCTTAAATTTGCAACAGAGCTGTTAACTGGGTCCAAATGCAGTAGCTGTGTTTATAGATAGCCTGTTCTCGGTTTAGCAGTCACAAGAAGAATGTCTGCTCTTCCAATCAGATATTCCAACATTGCTGATTTCCTCCCTTTGTGACTGAATCTGAAGTAAAAAAAAAATAATTATTAAGTTCTGTTTGCATTATTGAGAGACCTCCCCTTTCCTAATTACATTATAGTTATTATTTTTTTTTCCCAAGTGACTTCTGTAGCAACCCGTTAATGCAATGCAAGATGATTGAAGTCATCTGTAAGCGGGGTGAGATGTGGGATGAATGCAATTAATTTCTTTGCAACAGTCTGGTAACTTTTAACTTGCATAATGCTTGTCTGTAAAATTCATTTTCTCAACAAATTTGTTTTCCAGACAGCTTTCTTCAAGGGTCACGCAGCCATTTGGGTGGTTCTTAAAGCAGTATCTGGTCATGTGTTTTATGTTTGTGGTATTTGCAATGCTCTTGCTCAGAGGAGTTTGCAGTCTCTCAGTGAAGCAGTGAAGTGTGTGTGCGGCGCTGCACGGTGGCTGCAGCTCCAGTGGCTGAGCCGTGTGTTAACAGGGCTGCCGTTCACTTGGCTCTCCTAGACCAGGTGAGCTGCCATGAGCTCCTTCCTGTGGGCGAGGGAATGATTATTTCTGGAATGGAGGATGGCAGTGTGGGGGCACTGCCATAAAAATTAGGAACAGGAAAAGAATCTCACCTTGCCTTCACATGAAAACAAGTTTAGGAAAAAAGACCTCTTTGCTTAAAAACACGCTTTGTAGGAATAATTCATTTTTCCATGCTTTTGTGAGAGGATTGTTCTGGGAAAATCTCATGTGACATGAAGTTACAGGATGTCTATTGGCTGTTGAAAACAGAAGTCTAAATCTGAGCAATACTATGTGACATGGTCTTTATTTTTCAGTGATTTTCTGTTGGAGTATTTTGGTTGTCCAGAATACACTGACCAAACGTGGAGTGTAATTACTGAGACAGTATCATAGGCACGACTTAACCCTATGTTATTTTCTGAACAGATTATATTCATCCTTCATATACTATCTATGTGCTTAAATATATATGTATGGCAAAGCATATAGTCTATAAGATTTTTGAAACAAAAAAAATGTGGATGAATGGTTCATTGCAACAGAGCAGCTGATTATAAAACCTGATTATAATTTTGTTTTTTACACAAAAAGGTCCATTAAGAATGCCAAGTATCAGCATTCAGCATTTTTAAATAGGAATTGCTGAAGAAAATTTCTTTGTAGGCGTGCTGACATCTGTGATTCTACTGTAAAAATCAACATTCTGAAGCCTTGTACCATGCAGCAGGCAGGTTAAAACTAACCCTTTCCCACTCACATCTATCTAAATCAGTCAGCATTGGTGGTGTTTTTCTCTTACAATAGTATTTTTTCCAGTGAACAATGTAGAAATTGAATGTAAACTGATTATAGCTGGGTGTCAGGAGAATCTAAGAGTGATGTGTTGTCAAGCATATTTATTAGGTGTCACTGGTAGTCAGCTGGAGCTAAATATGGGGAATTGTTCGGTTTGGAAGCTCAGGTTGAGAGATATGAGAGAATAAAAACTGGAAACTTTTTTTCCCTTAAAATGATATTGGATGCTAGTTGTTAGTGGGGAAAATCAGATACGTTTTCAAGGTCAGTCCTCATGAAAAGATTTAGGATAGAGGTTAAAATATAGCTCATAACGATGAAAAAGACTCTCTTCTGAACCTCTCTTTCCCTTTCCTTCCTCTCTGTTTTTTATCAACATTTTATCTAATATTTTACTCTATTGTGAGTTATGTTACTCTTAATAGTGTCCTTCCTTTATTTGACATTGATCCAGAGCTCTTTACTGCTCAGTGGCATAGAGTTACTGCAATTTCCTAACTCTGTGCCTTTAATTTTTCTCAAGGGAAAGCTGTTTCAGGGCTTAACATAATTAATTTCTAGCTTAGATTTGCAGTGAAAATGGGAACCAGAATTCTGAAGCATCTTAACTAAAGGAACTGTTGCTGAACGTCCCAAAAATGGAGCCAGCATTTTCCTCACCAGGTTACTGTGTTGTGCATTCATTTCTATAAACTGTTTTTAATGGAGAACTATCTATTCAAACTGATTTCAACTTGGCAGTTAATGATCCTTGTTTCAAGACGTACATGTAGCAGGAAAGCAATCCATGTATTTCCACTGGCATAAAGGGGGACAGGATTTTAATGTGTTCCATACTCACATGCCAGCAACTCTTTTTGGAGGTGAAGTGTACCATTTGTATTTGCCTCCTGGGAAAGGCACCTTGTTTATTGTATGTTATTTCACCACTTTCAGAAGTGATTTGTGTCCTGACAGTTTTGTGCAAACAGGGAAAAAAAGAAAAGGAAAAGCTCTGTAACATGTTTCATTTTATAGTGCCTTGTTGTAAATCCTGAATTTCCTAAGTATATTATTTTTTTTGCAATCGTTTCAAGTGCTACTGATGCCCAGCAGGAGTGATTCAGAAGCAGGTTGAATGAATATTCTAAGACATTCAATCTTTTCTAACCACTGCAACCACTGAGTCAATGATACATGTGCAAAGTAATTTAAAACAGTTAACAGGTATAAACCAGGTTCTATTTAGCAAATTGTTAGTCATGAAGTGGTTTCAGTTTGCACAGGAATTATGTGAGAAACTTCAAAGGGATTATCCTTTCTCCCTTTCTCTTCCCAATACCAATAGCTGTCAAAATGTGTTGTTTGGGATTACATAGCCTATCCATGTATTGTGGCTAATGTTTAAAATCTGGGTGGATAGAAACAAAATTAGAGCACAGTTTAATAACAAATCATGTAAAGACTCATGTAATGAACAAGGTAAAACAAGTGCTGAGTTGATTGATACTTTTTGAACTAGTAACTGTTTGCAAAAGCAGGAAAAGAAGGAAAAAAGAAATCAAACAGCCAACCCTAGAGTCGTATCCTTGTTTTCTAATGTTTCCATTTTGTATCACAGAAATGCATCTGTAATCACATAAACACAAATATGCTGAAGATCTCCTGTCCTAACTCTCCTATGAAAGGACTTAACGCTTCCTAGGAAAATAGCAAGTGACTTTAGTAGAAGATAAGTGGCCCACCTGAGAGTCCTGCTTGGTTGTTCTTACAGATTTGCCATCTTTCTCTTGACGTATATGTGATCAACTGATATTCAGTGGCCAAAATTAATAGTTAAGGGGAAATTAAGGTGGAGACAAAAGGAGGAGAGAGGAATTTGAGAGAGGTGATACAAAGGGCCTGTTGAGACAAAAATATGTTTGGATTTCTTTGGCAACATACTGCATTTTTGTTTGAAGACATTAAACTAAAAACTCAGGAGAAGAAATAAAAACTAAACTATTACGAGCATGTAGATGCTGACAGTAGTAAGAAGAAAAAGTGTTGAGCTAATACTGTGTCAGGTACCCAGAAACTCATCTTATTCTCTTGGAATATGAGATTTACATTTAAATGCCTGCTCACAATTTTGTAAGTAGATGTTGAAATGAGAACTCTTTTCTGAATTAATTCCCTCAGTCATGGAAACCTAGTTTTCAGAAATCTTTATGTTCCCTGACTTTTTTTTCGTTTTTTTTTCGCTGGAATTATTGTGGTTTTGGGAGGGAACACAGTGAGAAACTACATTATGGTATAATATACAGTTTCGGAATTTAAAGTATGTCTGATAATAAAAAAATAAGCCACGTTTTCTTCTGGTGAGGACTGGTATGTCTCTTTTTTTGCCTGAGATGAGTGTTCAGTGTTCTGTATTTCTTTCTATTAGGTACTAATATCGTTGCAGAACTAAAAAGAAAATGAAGTAAGCTAAGAGGATAAGACGATTTGTGCTAATGGACATTCTGAACTATAAGAAAACTTCTAGATTTACATATTTTGTGCATTTGTTAGGGTAATATCATTAAACAGCAGGGAGTAGTTGCAGTGTTTAGTTTTTAGCTATGCTTCTTTAGGTATGGTTTCATTTTAACATGAGGTGTAACTATGTTGTTCTTTTCCATCCTGATAGACAAGCCAGTCTTAATGAAGAGGCCGAGAAGTATTATGAAATGGCAGCAGGATTAAGACCTAATGTAAGTACCTTCTTAATGATATCCGTTACTTAAGTTGATGGGCGTGCTACGGTACTGAACCCTTTGTGTTGAGGAGAACTTGCTGGCTCTCTCAGCCTGTGTTATATGTGTTCTTTTAATAGTTAATTGTTGGGTAGTCAGATGAAGCTGTTCATTTGTCAAACCAGTCACTGCACTTTCAAGTTGCCTCAGTGAAATGGTCTAGCCATAAGTCTTACTTGGCTAACATACTTGGAAAAGACTTCTAGATTTAGATTTGTTTATCTATGTTTAAATGTGTTAAGTTTGGAAAGCTTTTCCATCTCTTCACTAGTAAAAGAGAATGAAAGGCTATCCTGTGAGCCACAGTTTTAAGGCATTTTTGATAATACATTTATGCGTTTTCATCTGTCATGAACTTCTGGCAAACGTTCAGCAAACATAAAGATGTTTATCTCTGATGTAGTTGTATGTTGGCAAAGAAATACTTATTGTTTGAGCAGGTATATGTAGGAGTAAGTGACAGATGCTTTTTAAGAAGAGAGGTAAATTTCCAATTTGCATTGCATCAGTAATTAAAGAAATAAAATACTTTGTACTTACCTTTTCAAGGTAAGTAAAAAGTATTTTATTTCTTTTCAATTACCTTCACATTTTGAGGAAAAAAATCATAAAGGGGACAGAATTTATTTTAGATACATAACACTTTGTATATGCAATAAATCATATCTAGAAAAATTTCACAGAAGTCTATAGTGCCAAATTTGAGGATACAAGTCAGCAAACGCAGTAAAAAAAAGGAAAAACCCAAGTTAAAAAAAAAAGACATAAAGGAGTCTTCAGAGCTAAGAATGGAAAGCAATAACAGCTAAGACTCAAAACAAGCTAACAAAATATAATAAAAAACCCTGTAATGATTTATTCATATGAAATTACAGATTTTCATACTGTATCTTAAGAACTCCCAAAAACCTGCTTATTTCATTACTTCATATTTTGTGAAATAACGGTAAAGACTGTGATTCATAATGCTTGCATGATGCAAGACATTTTTGCCTTTTTTTCTGAGATGATACCTTAATGTTAAAAGTATTCCCTCAGCTGTCTGCAAATTGGTACAATTTCTCTTTTCTGTAATTCATTGTATGCTCAAAATGCTTCTCAGAAACTAAGTTTACTGTGTATAATCATATATAAATATAGTTATATGTGCCAGGTTTCTCAAAGAGCTTTGGAGTGACTGACAGCAAGCTCATAGCAGTAGCACTCTAAAGGTTAGGTATTTTTGATTATTGATGACAAGCTTTACATGTTATGACTGAAGTATCCTTTTTGAAGAATAAGATTATCAAAACAATTTATTGTAGAAACTTTCTTCGAACTTTGATTAGTGTAAGTAAAAATCTAATAGGTACTGGTGTTCAGCTTTCTTCAGAAGATAATTATACTTTTATATTCAAGATGATAGTTTAATTTTCTAGCTAAGCATATGGTTCATGACTTTTTAAGAGTATTTTATTGGTGCAGAGTGGGAAACTTGTATCCATTTTCACAGCCATTATCAACTTTCTGATGACTTTACAGGGGCATGTCACAAAAATGTAAATAAAACCAGAAGTAGTCATACATATTTTTGTTATTGTTATTAAGTCTCAAATTTACCATACTAGTTTCAGACTGGGAGGAAAAGAAGCCACTTGATGGGGGCTTACTTGGTGGTAAGCAGTTTAATGCGTACATGGTAGGACAGAAGCTCCCAATCTTTCCAAAGGAAAATGGAATGAAAATTATTGAAGAACTGTGTACTTCATGGCTGCATCTGTGCCAATAAATTAAATGTGCCCAGAACTATTCTCTAGTGCTGATTGTACCAGCTGCTTAGAGTGTGTCCAGATATTGTCCTAGAGACTGCAGTGGCCCAGTGCACAGCTATGTAGAAACCATACTCACAGCCTGAAAATGACCACAGTTGATTTTGTTATTTTGTATGTAGCCTGTGTATCCTCTCACTGTCTTAAAAATATGAAGGATCAGCAAAATTATGTGAGTCAAGATCATAAAGAAATACCATTAAATAGAATAAGTGCTAGAAGGATCTTTGGTTGGTTTGTTGGTTTCTTTTTGTATCCATCACTAATGGTCTAGAAACATTTCTTGACAGAAAATTCAAACTGCTAGATGTATTCATGTGATGTAATATACAGATTCCTACCATTCCGTGTGTGTATAAACACATATCTATATGTATATTTCTGTGCTTCTGTTTAGCAGCTAAATAGGTCTGTCCCCAAATTGCCTGTCAGTGAGAATACTGTGGCTAGCATTGAAGTCTTGTTCTGTGCAGTGGATTAGCCTTGTTACCAGTATAATTAAGTGCTCAAAGGGTCTGTTTAACAAGTCTTCCTTCTTCTGGTGCTTTGAACAGTACTGTTTGATATGAGTGCATTATGGAGCAGAATCCCAAGTAGAATGGCACTCTGCTTTTTTTCAATATGGCTTTTTTCCATTCGTTCCCCAGTCACTTGGTCAGATCCCAAGTTGAAGATCCATTTCTTTGTTATCAACTTCTTTCTTTCACTGTGCCAAGACAATTAAATCATCACTTATTCTTTAGAATAACTTTAGACCAAAGCCTGCCTCCTGAGAGGTTTTCATCTAACACAGCCTGAAACAAAACTGATTTCCACTCTCTTGTATCTGTTTCTTTACAAATACAACATTTTGTATAGTATCTCTAATATCACTACTAAAAGATACAGTCCTTAAGAGCAATAAGAGATCTTAGTAATACTGTAAACACAATCATTTACTGATTGTTAGTGAATTTTTTATGCTTGTTTAGCTATCATGATACAGTTTTGTTCTCAGCATTCAATTTTCCTTTTGCATCCCTTTCTTTGGTTTCTCAACCGCTATTGTTGCTTTTGGAATGAAGCAATATTCTATGCACAATTCCTCATCTGCTCCCTAATGTATAAGGCCTTTGGATCCAGAAACTGCTCTGCTGAGCTTTTCTACACCCATGTCCAGTTTAAATGGCCATCTGATTTATTACTTTCAGAGATACTTAATTGGCTATTTTAGTGCTTTTTCCAGACAGCAGTCTCCACTCTTGCATTTGTCTCCTAGACAAGCCCTTTTATTTCAGTGTCTCAGAATGGAAGAACAACAGAGAGCACCAATATGCCTGCATGTCTGCATGTCTCATTCAACTAATCCATTTTTAGAAAAGTTGTGACTAAGGCAGCTAAAAACATTGCCAGAAACACAGTATTCAGTTACAGAAAATGTAACTTCTCTGAAACTTGCAGGCTATTGTTTTTAAGAAAGCAAGCATAAAAAGATTTTATTTTTGCAATATTGGGGATTATTCATTCATCACTGGACTAATTCTGAGGTCTGAGAATACAAGTCATTTTTTTCTTTATGAGTCTTATTACAATGAATAAAAGTATTTGCAAGGAAAATATACTCAGTAAAGGAACGACTGAATACAGCAAAGTTGCATTAAAATGTATATCCACATCTTGAATGCCATCCTTGCTTTTGGATACACATTCTGTCTGGAGATGGTAAAAGAATTAAAACACTTTGATGCAATAGCTGCACCAGCTGAAAAGGAGTTTGGGTGCAAATTAAAAACAAGTCAGGCTGTATTAGTGTTTTAGGTATAGACCTAGCTATTTTCTTAATAATGTTCACAAATGGCCTTATTTACAGTAGGCAGGTGTTTATACTCCATGAAAGTAATTTCCAGACAAATTTCAGAAGAGAGTATTTTCTGTAGAACTCAGTGCTGCTTTGAAGATGGGAACAATTTGTCTTTAACTTTATTGAAGAAGCAATTATTCTCAAGGTTATGTCTATTTTAGCTTTCAGAGAGTCCACTTCTCCTGGGCAGCCAAGGGACAGAGAGGAGTCCAGGAAGCAGTTCAGAAAACAAACCTACTTTTATTTGCAATTAATTATTTCTTACAGGACTCTCTTTCCTTCCTTCAACTCTGTAGGCAACCTACAGAGATTAGTCTCCTTAGCCACTTGTATGAATGCTTTCCAAAAAATACGTTACTGCATTGTGTGTTGTACCATGCTCAAAACAAAATCATTTTAGAGCCTTCTCAGTGAGAAACACATGTGTTTGTTCTAGCAGTGTTGGCTTGAGTGTACATTAATCACGTTAGTCTAATTTTAACAAATTCAGTTGCATGAAGAAATGAAACGGAATTTCATTGGACGTTTATGCCGTAATTTTTCTGAGTGTGAGTACAGCTGAAGAAAAGCTGTATTCAGAGATGATTTCTGGGTGCCCTACATGTTGTAATCTTCACAAAGCAGAAAATTGTTTTAGCAAGTCATTAGGCACTCTGAAATATCAGCTTTAAGCTTGCTTTGTTGTGGAAAAATCAGTCATCCGGAAACTGTCTTTGAATTGGCATTCTTTACAAGAATGTGAGATACCGACTTAAGCCTTTGTTCAACTTTAAGATATCATTTGTGTAATAGAGCTGCGTTTCTAATTTTTTAAGCCTGAGCCTGACTGAAGCAGCCAGTCTTTATAAACTGCTCCAGAACCCCCACATACGGCCAATGGCTTTTGAGAAGTAAGGGCACTTTGAAGTGTGACCTCAAGAGTATTAAATGAAAGAGAGCTCACCAGAGCCTTAAGACTTTGAGCCACCACCTTGAGCTGATTGGCTTAGGAGCATTCCTCAAGGAGGTGCCATGACCTGTAAGTCACTACCATCCCAACCACATATTAGTGCTGCTTGCAATCTGGAGCTCATGACAGCTTTAAGCCCCATGTCATCAGCACATTGTCAGATACAGCTGTTTCCACTCTACCACTTCAAAAGGGCTTGATTAAATGTCTTACTGTAACAACATACATAAAGACACACACAGAGAGTGAGGGGGAAAGGAGAAATGTACCTATAAGCAAAATAAATACAATTTCCACTAGATGGTTTAATCATGATGTGAGGGACTAAACCATTTTTTGACTTGAAGGGCTTATGTAATCAGTTAACACAATATCATATTAAAAAGCAGTTTCTACAAGTGCTTCTTTTATTTTTTTTCCCAATGCTGGAGTACAGATTTCATGCCAAGGGCTCCAGGCTTGCCATAAGCCCTACCTCAAGCTGTCCGACTGGTGAAAGAAGAATGCTAGTGATTTCTACATAATTGACTGTAATTTCATAGGCACCTTAGAGATAGCATGCTTTCACTGCCTTCTTATGGAAGGTGTTCGTAATTCATGGGGTTTATTCATGGCAGGATTTCTAAAAGAAAATACTTCCAATAGTACATACATCTTTTAAAAATAAAGTAAATGTAGCATTTTTGTCTTGAAACATATGTAATCAAGATCTGCTTTATTATGTATTTTTTCCTTCAATGTTTCTGTGCCAAATTTTCATATTTGATTTTCTCATGAACATTCAGTAATTGCCTCATGTAGCTTTACCAGGTTTGGAGGGATTGTGAGGGAAAAATCTTAAATGCATTTTGCCAGCTTTGTTAAGGACATATCTTGTTATTGCCAGGGAGAATTTTCGTAAACTTTAAGAGCTTCTGCTATGTTAAGTCTACTGATAATGGCAGTAATGGATGGGTTAACAGATTCTTGCATTGTCTGCAGTTGATCCTCAGCTGACAGAAAAACTGGCTACACTGGATTGATCCAATGTCATTGCCACACTGCTCCAGGGATATAGCAGATCCCTCACCAGTAATGTATCTATTGCTCCTGCAGCTCTTTTGAGCAGGTCTACCTAGTCCCTGTTATTCAAATGCAACTGGAGTGCCTTGCCGTCCATACTCCTGGTTTCTAGAGCATAGCATGGATAAAGCTGATAGAATTCCCTAGAAAAACGGTATATGTGTGGTTTTAACACTATGTATTATTGCCAGTGAAGCATGACAATTGACAGCTGCAAATCTTTGTTTTAAAATGTTCTGCCTGTTTACTTCTTTATTCAGGATAATGAATACATGGTAATATTTCAGCTTTATCTACTGGTGCTATGGCATGACCACAGAGCTGTATTTTTAAGTAGTTAGCATCCAGCAGATTTGTCTGTTCAGTTGTCTGCCTGTACTGAAAATTGAGAAGTGGGCCCTGTGCAGCAGAAGGAGCTTCTGTTGACTGCCCATGTGCCCTCTGAGATGATCCCAGCTTCTCCTGCACTGCGTCAGGGCTCACTTCCTACTACCAGCACCAGCTGCTGCTAAGCCTCACATTGTTTGAGGCTTCCTCTCAAGTATGCCAAACTTTCTGCCTCAACAATATGAATGGCTGTGGATTCCTTCCAGCTTAGCAGTGCTCTTGGCCTCCTGAAAATGTCTCTTTTCTTTGCTCCTGTTGAAGGTGTGAGGAAAAAAAAGAGAACTTCCCAGGATCCAGTTCTTACTCTCTTCCTGCTAAAGGCTGAACCAATTGTTACAGGGCATGCAGGACTTTTAGGCACTCAGACAGGTACTGTGGCTTCCTAATAAGGAGAATAGGCATGACTGATGAGAACTGTACTTACAGATGATATGTTTTTAATAGTTTGAATTTAGACAGATACAGGGGTGGAATGCTTAGGCATGGATCAGCTCCACTGGGAGAGGAGATAGTGGAACATCCTTATTGAATAGAGGACATCACTCTCTGATCTCAAAAAGTTGAGAGCCCTTTCTTGGTTACTGTAAATTGATTAAACTGTCCCTGTTGAAACACCATTAAAAAATTACTCTGAGATTTGATACCAGAATAGCTGTGACATTTTTCAGTCTGCATAGTGCAAGGGTGCAAAAATTCAAGAAAATTAATATTAACTGAATGTAAGCTTCCCTTCATTTCAGGTAGAAAGACTCTTCAGTGTTTGCCCAGAAATAGCAGTACTTCCCCATGTAAAGAGCTCATCCATGCACAAAGTCCCTCTGCTCCTCCTGAGCTTTTTAAAATCTTATTAGTCCCCAACTCAATTCTCTTTTGTTGTTGTTTTGCTTCACCCCTTTCAGGTCCTTCTTGTCTGGGGCTAAGTCCAGGGCAGATACATTATTTACATCCAGCTATTTGGGAAAAACAGTGTTTATTCTTTTGAACAAAACTATTTCTTTCTGTATTTGCAATTACATTTGTTCACGGCCCTCCGAAATATTTTTATTATACATTTGGGGCGGGTTTGTGCACAACTGTCAGCATCAAGACAGGCTTCAATACAGGCTGTTGCTCTGAATCTTAGTGCATTCCTACTTCAGCAGAGATTAGTGTCTCCCACCTTAAAAAAAGTACAGCAGAATAAACAAAAAACCTTATGTAGTGTTTTCCACCCCTGTGTTCTCCATCAAGGGACAAAGAAGGAATAGAGGCTACTGTAATGGGGATATCTACCTGTACCTGAAGTACAATATCAGAATGCGTTATATAATCTGCAAACTGATTTACTCAGCTGTGGAAAACTCTGAGTTTCCTTTGGGAAATACATGAGAATATTTATTGCCTTACCCCAGAAAAATCATACATGTGTTTTCTTCTGCATTGTAGCAGCTCTGTAAAAGCAAAGATGGAATGTGCTTTTGGGCAATTATAGAATACTTAAATCTAGTGCTCAATATTGTGATCCATCTTTGTGTAAGATGCAGAGGAACAATCTGGAAATCCTGTCATTACAGTTTACATCTTCACTTTTGTGGGAGTTAGGTTATGGGAAGTTGATTTGTACTCTCCTGATTATACAAGCAGTTAAACACACAAATGTCTGAGATCTATTGGTTTGCTCAGTGTAATTTGTGAGTTTTGAAATTGAATTAAAATGCATTTAAGTTGCTGTTTATTTCCCATCTAGAATAATTTGTTGTATATTGATACTCTAATCACTACAGAGCTATTTTGTCTGTGCAAGTTCTAAATTACTGAGATGAAAATACATTCAAGTTTCCTCTGCTTATAAAGATATTGCATTGTAAAACCACCATTGACTTGTTTAGAGTTGCTTCTGTTTCTCCTGCATATGGAAGATAAATTGGACTCTATGTTCTGATTGCACATGAGAGTATGCAAGCAGCTATGAGCTGTCCTTAGCTTAAAGTTTTCCAAGCAGTAAGCTGCATACAAGAAACACTTGGCAAAGTAAGCCAGAAACTGATTGTCATGGTAATTCAGAGTGTTTTTCATTTCATTTTTAGCTATAAAAATGTTTACAAAATTCCCATAAATATTAGTCCTTCAGCAGTCTCATTATTGAAGTAATATATTTTCCAAGTCATTCAACTTCATGAACAGTGAAATGTATAGACATGATTTTACTTAACGGGGGAACAAACATTGGAAATAGGCATCTATATGCTAACTTCACTTTTCTAATTTATTTAACCTTTAGAACTCCATTAAGTAATTAATTACTCTTACCAGGAATTGTTGAAACAGTAATTTTGTGCTAAACATCTAGTTTGAGAGAAAGAAACTCTCTGATAATTCATAGGCTATTCACTTAGCACATAGGTCATACCAGGTTTTCAGTATGTCTGATGGCAATCCCTTCTTCTTTGGTTCTTCCAGTACCATCAGGTGATGTAATTCTTGGATAGCTCATAAATTCTCAATAGTGAAGGCACTCTCATACCAAATAATACTTGAACTGTTTCATTGTCAGGACTTTGATTCAGAAATTTCGCAGGACTGCACCTCAGTTAACTTGAAGGGAAATTTCACAATTTTTTTTTAAATATTTATTTTCATTCTGCCAATCTGAAGTATTTATCTCATGTATAGATATGCTCAGTCCATCGTCAAAATTGCTTCAAGAAAAGAAAAAGATGTGAAGTCAGCTAGGTCCGTCCCTTGGAGTGTAGATTTGTTTCATCTAGCATTTTAGTATTTTTCATCCACATCTTAGTAGACAGATATTCTTTTTTCCTTTGCTTACTCTTTAAGAATGAAAAAAACTGCACAATGATTGTTTGTACTCAACTGTGATGTTCCTTTACTGACTAATTTGAAAACTAGGTTTTTGAAACTAACTAGTAGGAAACTAAATAGTCTAGATTTGTACTACTGAGTTAAATAAAACGAATCACTATGCTTTGAGATGATGAGAGGTAGTAGTTTGTAAAGATGCAGTCTCTGCTGAAATTGTGGAATTTAAGATGGTGTATAATGGATAGATTTATGCACTTGATTGTGATTTACAGTCTGATAGTAATAGGGCAGGGGATACTGTGCTGCCTACATCAGTTCCTGGAGAGAGCAAGATTGCCTTTGCCTGGTGAATTTGCCCTTGGTGTCAATCAGAAATAAAGTGCCATGAAATAAAGAACTCACACCAGTAGATTAGCATTTCAGAAATTAAACCATCTGTTTGAGCTCAATTAAAAGAGAATCCAGCAAGGCTTTTCCTAAAAGAGTGTTGTAATGCTGATTCTAGAAACAATGCAATGGATTTATCACACAATTAGAACTCAGAAGGATGTGGGTTTAATGCCCATTAAAAAAACCCTGCAACTGTACATTCTCAGTAGGGTGTTTTGCAATATATAATTTACTAATTTCCTTCTTAATCTGCAGTTGTGATGTGTTTCTCAGTCTAGGAGTGATTTTTAGTTGTGTATTGATATATCCTACTCGATTTTTTCCCCCAACGAGTTCTGGAGAAAGTTTCTTTCTCACAAGGTGGTTTTGCTGCAACTGGTCTTTTCCCCCATCCTCCAACCCCTTTGGGTTGAATGTAATTTTGTGTATAGAGAAGAAATGCCCTGCAGTGAGGCTGGTTTTGGTCTGAGATCTGCCTGAGAAGAACAGAACATTTGCAGACTGCTGGGAAGGGGATGGGTGGCGGGTGTCTGTATGAAGTAATTTGCATGAATTTCTTTTTAAGAGTAACTTCAGTATCAGTTTGAAAGTATTTTTTGCCTCGGAAATTAGTCCAGAGATCAGATGCCTGCAAATGAGAAGATGGCGGTGGGGATAGGATGGAGAGTTACTTGTTTCCCTTTTTGAGACTGTCTGAACCCCACTGTTTATTGGTTACCTCTTCATTTTGCATTCATGTGATTCTGTTTACCACATTTTGTTTTACTGGAGAGCAAATGTGCATTCAAGTGTACCTATGCTATTGAAATGTCTCCCATACAATGAACAGCTTTATTACTTAGCTGAGGAAGTTTTACTAATTCTTCAGGTGTTCCAGTAAGGATTGTCTTCCTTAACAATAAATAACTTTAATCTGACATTGTGGTTTGTAACAGTGCCAGTTGCCTGAACATCTGGCTGCCTCAAACTCATTTCAAACAATTGCAACATGAAAGAAAATACAAACTTCTTCCAATAAAACAGCAACAGTAAATAAAATCCACAATAAAGCCCCTAGATTAAATTCCATAGGAAGATTTGCTGTATATCTCTCAGATTCTAGGGGGGGATGATTAATATGTTTATGGTGGAGTTATTTGTTGGAGTTTTATTGCAGCTCAGTAGTTCTGCTTCATTTTTTCACATTCTGACTGCATGTAAATACACATAAAATTATTAGACATTTTCTGTCCTATTTGAAAGATCCATGATCTTTCATTAATTCTGCTTGGAAAATTCTATTCAGATAGCTTCATTGATAGAGGTTTTTTGCTGATTAGCTCACAAATTGAATGTTTTACCCATAATAAATGAAGAAAATTCTCTCTGAACAGAGGTTGTACAAATTGCACAGGAGACAAACTTTTTGTTTTGGGTGGAAAAACGAGCTTGAACAGAAAGTTCACTGGTAGAATTTTCAAAGTTAATTTCTGTGGGATCCTGTGCTGTTCATATAGAATGAGTGATAGGTGTAGTAAAAATTGAAGCAAAATAACCTCAGTTGTCAACTAAAAAGTTTCTTAGCAATTCTACTGGCTCTGGATTATACTTTGCTCCAGCCATAGAGGGCTTTTTCTGATCCAGTTTGGTGCAAGCATCTGGTTTCACTGAATAATTTCTAACACTGAATTTAAGAGGCAGGAATTGGACTTTGATTACTTGGTGCTAGTCCTGCAAATATTAATTGTCCTCTTGTGCCTTTAAAAGTAATCAATTTATTGCTTTTAAAAAAGGAAAATATTCAAATTGTTTCTTCATGTGTCCATTTCTTAAAACCTTAGTTTGGCAAATACAGAAAACTTCTGTCTGATAAACAACATTTATCAGCATATGCTGCATCAAGTGCAGTCTTTCAGAGTAGAATGTGTAGATCTACCAGTGAACATGTCTTGCTATTATTAATATTAATTACTATAAACACATGTGTAACTATTCAGATGTGGTAAATAAGGCTGCCCTAGCTGCAAGTAATTTAATTTTTTTAGAAGTCACAATCTCGTAAAAGCCTAGTGAACAGTTAGTGGTCTTACTATTAGTGATCAGAAGTCCAAATTTTAGAAACTGCAGCCCTGAAATCTTTAAGCTGTAAGAATAAAAATTAAATCTGCACACTTACTGTGGAAGTTAATAATTTTAATATGTACTGTGCATTTAATTGCTAAATACTGTACAGGGAACACCTGCAAGTTACTGGCTGCCAAAAAGTAAGGCATGAATTTTTATGAATTATACAGAACACTGTAATTCAGCATTTTGCAAAGGACCTCTAGTACGCGTCTCTCTTCTCAGCTGTTCTCATAATTCTGTGCATAAAAATCAAACTCAAGGCAAGTTTGGGCATAACCTTACTGCATTAGGTAAAAAGCATGGAAGTGATAGGAGCCAGATGAAAAAGGACAAAAGGGAAGAAAAAATATGGAATGCCTCAGAATCTCCTAGTGTCTTCTTTTCTGTAACGCTCTAAAACCACTTTGTCTGTGGGCTGTCTTAATAGTGATTGTGTATGATGGAAGCATTAAAAAAATTAAAAGTATTATTTTTCTTTGTGCTCAGAACAGGTATGTCAAGTTGCATAATGGTTTGCACAATGTGCCTGAAAGCAATGCCTTATAGCTACAAATACCAAAAACATACAGTCATACCAATATTAATCTAATTCTCAATCATTTAATTCAGTTGTCAGCCAAAGGTGCAAAGGCTTATTGGAAATTTAATGTTCAACTGAACATTTGAGTAGAAATATTGGAAATTTCATTATATTGAGATCCCCCTAACTAGAACTTTAGTTAAATTTTCAAGGCTAGAAATCAACATTACTTCTTTCTGAAACTGCAGTTGTTGTCTATTCTACTCAAAAATAACAACTCTAATACAATATGCCAGTTACAAGCATCTTGGAAAAGCTTACAACCTTCTCTGTGTACCAATGTATTTGATGAGTATCTGGGCAAAAATAAATGGATAATGCATTCATTGTCAGCAGACATTTTTGTTTTCTAATGATATTTTATTTGATTGGAAAAATAAACATTTTTAATGCTAATAGTATGAGTATAATTGTGATTAAAAACTGCGATGATCTGTACATTAGAATTTTCTCTGAAGATTAGCCAGTTTTGATTGTGTTAATGTGGACAGCTATTCTAATCAGCCCTGCATGTGAACTGCTGGGGTGAAGTATATTTTTTTTTTAACATTTTACATTTCTTTGAAGTTAAAAGTTGGCTTTGTCTTTAGGCAACAGCACAAAACCCTTTGCTTTTCTGTTTTCCGAGGTTTAGAAAGAAAATGCAGGCAAAAATACATTTACTCACAAATTGATTTTCATTTTAATAAACTTACTTTGTCTTAACAAAGTAAGGACAAAATTCTGCTAGTGGAAGATTTTGAGTAATTTCTATTTGTCATTATGATAGTACAGATGACATTTCTGTTCAGCAAGTTTTACATTTGCTTGAAGTACAGACTTACTACTTAGCATGCAGCATATTTGCATCGGATAAGGTAAATAAGTTGTTAAGTGTTTTATAGCATAATTGTAACTATATATTAAAATAATCAAATTGCAGACGTTAGAGCACAGTTGGGTTTTTATAAACAAAAATTAAATAATTTGATTTTTTTGTTTTAAATGGAATCCTATAGTGTGAGGAAAACTGGATAAGATTATTCTATCCTATACTGATGACAGCATTTAAGCTGGAAAGCAAAGAAGTATAATTAAAAACACTTTGAGGTCTGGAAAGTCTTACCTTTTTTTTTTATTATTTTTTATTTTTATACAACTGTAATGTGAAATGCTCAAAACGTATGTTCCTCTTTAGCTTTTATTATGGTAATACAAGTGTGTTATCTAAAAATGTCCATCACAGTTTCCATATAAACTGAGTGATTACTAGGAGACTTCTTAAGCGTAAACCAAAGCAATTGATGCATGACCATTGGGAAAAAATGTCAGGATACACAGAAATTACAAGTTTAAGTACATTCTTGTGGCATGTTTTCAGCTGTTGTTAGGATCCACAGCTTTTAGGGGTTGTAACACATGCTTTTGTTAACTTGCCAATCTGTAAACTGGCCTACCCTGGACTTACATAAAGGCCAGTGGTAGATAGTTTTTCAGCATCAGGGTATCCATATATAGTTTTTTGGTTTTGGATAGCTGTGTTTATGATACGCTGAGCAGTCTTGGAGGGTTGAGATGAATAAGATGTTGAGGAAAGAAATCTCCACTGGCTGGAGAACACTGATTGTAAAATGTCTCCTATTGATGTGGTAATTTGAGAAACAAAGTAGCTTCCTTCCTATGCCAAGTCTAGAACTCTTCCCTGACTCACAGCTGTGGGTTTCCTTAATGATGCTGGATGTCTCAATCGAGAAGCAAAGTGAATAATTTCATGGTATACTTGTGAATGAAGACTCCCACATCTGTCACCCATAAATAGGAAAAGAATGGTGAGAAACCCTTCCTTTGCTTTTTAATTTCTGACTTTAAATGTACGTACTACATTTAAACATGTAGTTTGCAATTTGAGATAGGAGAGTCTCCAGTGTTTCAAAATACACAAGGTTACATACATACAAGCAATTTCCATATGTATCCTCCTTTTGCCAGGTGGGTTAAAGTGTCATCTGCTTTAGGTGTCCAGATGAGAGTATCCAAGTGTAAAAGAATAAAGAAACTAAAAAAAATATGCATGACCTAATGTTTTTGTAGTGTCATCAGATGTTAAGGTGACCAGGTATTAAATCATTCTGGTTTTCTGCCTTATTAGCATAATATATTATCCTAACCTGAGACTATATATAAATAGTGTTCAACAGAAACTATTTATTTACTGTTCACTTTTTAAAATATTTTTATTTATTTATTTGTTATTTCTTTGGAGGTCCTGTTTTTTCTGCAGGATGTTCATCTTCTCTGGAAATCAATAGTTTGTTAGTTTGATGAACAATGATTGTTTAATGACATGTTAGTAAGTAATAGGTAAGGTTATTCTCTATTTGGTGTTAAGAAGATACTGCTCTTAAGGATGATGACTAAATCCAAGGATCCACTCCCCTCCAGAGCCTCAGCTTATTGTTCTTTAGATTTATATAGCTATTTATGTTACTTATTCTTAAGGTAATTAGACAGGGACACAGGTTCCCTTTGCAGTAAAGGTGTTTAGGTCCATTTCTGATTAATACAACAGTGGAAACTGTGCTCTGTGTTCAGATTAACACTGGCAGGGTAAATGTTTTTCCTCTCCATTTCCCCTCTTAACTGTTTAAACTGAAACCTGTTGTTGACACAAAAGCATACTTACTAAAATTGTTCATAAGCAGATTTGAAATTTAAGTGATATACTTAACTATTGTAGAGGAAAAGTTGCAGAGCGTTTTTCCATTTTAAGGGCTTGCAAAGATGCTGGTTTTTTTGTTTATTTGTTTTCCAGCAGAACTGAATGTTTTGCTGTCTGGTTTGATGACAGAGGAAATCTCTTTCAAATTTGAATTTTAGCTTTTTGTTCTGTCTGATCCATACTACTTTGCAATACATGCTGTCATCTTGATCCAGAATGTTTTTTGCACCAAATTATCAATACCTAGACAATTGACTTTTGTTGTCTTAGCCAGTTTACTGGAGATTAGTGTCTTAGTTGTGGTTCATTTACTGTTTGGGACAAAACACCAGACACAGCATATGCAAACTGCAGTTATTTAGAAGCCTTATAGTGTAAAGAACCAGGGAGGAACATGAGTCTTTCTCAATAACTGCTGCTTGGTTTATCTGAGAACACCAGATCACTCAAATAAAAAGGTCTGCTTCCATGTGCTGCTGATGAATTTAGTGTTGTCAATGTATTACATTGGAGAGTAAGATCTAGTTGGAAACAATCATCTCTCAGCATGTTCCTCCCCTGCTTTTCCTTCCACCAGTAATAAAAGTTCAAGAAAAAATTCTTGCTATCACTGTAGGAGGATAAAAAAGGGCATGGCATATTTCTTAGTGGCCACTGGTCAGATGGAGCAGTCCACCATGATGTTCTCTCATGCTCAGTGAGCAATTCTACAACTAGTACTCTGCTGTTTGACTACTCAGTCATTGTACCATCTCTGTGTCTTCAGTTATCAAAGAGAAATATCTTAATTCTTCACCCATTTTTAGCTGGAAGTTCTGGTGTGAAATACTAATTTCTGATTGATGTTTTGTGTCTTTTTAATTCAAAAGAAATCCTTAAAAGAATGTGTCCTTAATTGCACTTTTTAAAAACAACACACAGCCTTTGTGTTTCTGGTAGGTTGTCCACACTTACTACAGTATTGATTCAACAGTCCTGGAGATGTTTTGAAACATCTACATTTTCAGACACAGCAGTAATTCCTGATTTTGGCAATGTCTTTTCAGTGACTTTTTAAAATGGAAAATTGAGAAGTGTCTTGCACTTGTGATTCTACTGGAGTAAAAATTGCCATAATTTCCTTAGAAGTAACCCAGCATCAACAAAATGCACTTTAATCTCAGAATCTACTGCCCTGATCTCTGTGGTGTTGAGCAGAGAAGGTCATCTGTAAGCAAAGCTTTGAGGAAAACAATTTTGGATTTCCTTGCTTGTGTTTGAACTGTTCTTTGTTCATACATTTCTGCCATGCAGAATGTATATTTGTGCTAGATTAGGTGTATTTATTTCTCTCTCTTTTAACTTCTTTGACCATGTAGGAGTAAAACTGTCTTTTTGTGTTTGGGACTGTACTTCTGCTATGGCATTTGCTGTATGTGGAGCCAGAGATGACAAAGATGGAGGCAGTTCATCTTCTATGTCATTAAGATTGATTCTGTTTGTGAGTCCAATACTGTATATGGTTACAGTAGTGTAATCCTGAACTACTACTCAGAATGATTGTGAATTATTTAAAGATTCTGTAGTTCTCTAATTTTAGAGGGGACTTTTTGATAAGATTTTTGCATGGCTCAATTTTCGTACTCAAGGGAAAATTTTAAAGAATTGTCATCAGTGTAAACCAAAACCACCTCAGGCAACTAAATGCTTGCCTTGTGTGATTTCATTATTCATTAACTAATCTGTTATTCCTTTCCCCTCCTCCCCATGAGCACCTTCCCCCACCGCCCCCAAAAAACCACTAAGGAAACAAGCACACCATGATAAAATGCTAATAATGGGAATAATTCCAAATAGACCATAAAAGACAGCATTTATAACCTCAATAGAAATGCCAGTCAGCTATTTCTGATGTAAAGCATCTGTCTCCAGAAGGAAATGAAGGCAGGCCTGTTTCTCCTTTCAAGTCTCTGAAGTAGTAGGTGGTGTCATTTGTTATACAGTGCTACAAGTCCCATGTTATTGCAGTGGTAGCTGCTGACTGCCTTTGTTAACGTACTGAAAAGTTTTATCAGCTGTCTTTAATAAAAGACAATCCATGTGAAGAAAAGCTACAGCAAATGTCTCTTGGTCTCTTATCCTCTGACCATCCTCATAGATGCAAGAGAGCAGTGGCACTTTTGTAGAATCTTGCAGACGTGCACAATTTTTATGACTGTTACAATAAACCATAGATATTGGGGTGACTGATACCCTAGAAAGTTAGGGAGCAGTCTTCCCAAAATCCTGTGCACTTCCTTATTTGAAATGTAAAGTTGTTGGAATGAACTTTCAGTACTACCTGAAATGATTTATCAGTTCACATTTTCCATGGATATCTTTGTGTAGAACCTTAATGGCCTAGAATTTGTTAGGCCTCCAGGAAATCAGAAATGATGTGTAGAAGTTGGAAAATTTCAGTTAAAAGGCATGCAGTTTGTTCATTTTATTTGTTTTTGTTGCTCGCTCTTGTGAAATGATATATCAAATTAAAGACATGATGGTAGAAGAGTTTCTTAGCTAGGCATATAGTCTTACATATATGATGTTCCTGATTAGTCCCATACACACACCATATTTTCAGGAGGGTATGGAGGAAATGGAGAGGAATTCTGGAAGCCATATGAGACAACTGAGTTATTTCCTGCACAGTAAGTTTTGTGAATGCTGTAGAATTAGCCCTGAGCACATTTCAACATGTGTGTTATTTATTATGAGTGTTTCTAGGTTTAAGATTTTTTCAGTCCTTATCCGTTGTAAGCTTTGTCTCGGTGCAAGCACGCACGTAGTTATAATTCAAGTGAGAGGACAGCTCTTTGTCAATAACTTTAAGAAAGTTCTTTCATTCATGAACTCCCATTAAACAAAGAAATAGCATGACTAGAGGGAATGAACATTCCTACTCACGAGTTGAGAAAATTCTCTCAAACAATCTGTAGTCTAAAAATGCATTTGGTATGGGGGTATTTAGACAGTCATCACTGTACATGGGAGCTGATTTCCAAGCATTCTTCACTTTAATAACATCAATTAGCACCCAGAACATCTGTAATTAGGGAGTATATTATTTCATTACAGAACAGTATGCAAGACTGGCACTTCAAAGGTGGAGCTATGAAAATATGGCTGCCAATATGAGTTACTCTTAGTATAGATTACATTTCAGGGGCCTACTTTCCCTTCTTTTGAAGAGTATTTAACTGATAAAACTATATAAAACCCAGCTGGCGTTCCTTGTTTCATTCACAGTAGAATGAAGTAACTGACTTACGGAAGGTGGAAAAAATCTGTCAGGGTAATGCAAGAAAAAGTAAATCTAAAAATTACATCTTCAGATTCCTCTTCATTAGCATTGTGATGTTTACAATAAGAAGAGCTGAACTAATTTTGTTTTGCTTAATTTTGAAACTCTGTAAGCCATTTGTTCTGAAAATTTGATGCGTTGCAGTTCTTCATGAGTTTTTGTGATGCATATATTAATAGGTTTAAAGAAGGAAGAAGAAAGCGGAAAAAGTATGAATATATAGTATGAGGATATAAAACATTGGAATTATCTCAACAGAATTTCCACCATAAAATTTAGGTTTTGGACATAAGAATGATAGGAATTTTGTTGAAGCTTGATTAAAAAGGGTAAGAGTAATGAGTTTAACCTTGTAGTGGAGAGGTTTGGAACCAAGGTAAGTCTTCCTCATCGTAATGATTTCCTATTGCCACATCAGTCTGGGAGACCAATTGTAATACATATTTGATTGGCCTTCTACCTAACATATTTTCATACAATCATCAACTGGTTTAGGTTGGAAGGGTCAATTGAAGATCATCAATTCCAACCTTCCTGCCATGAGTTCCTAGACCAGGCTGCTCAGAACCCCATCAAACCTGGCTTTGAACACTTCCACAGCTTCTCTGGGCAACCTGTTGCAGTGTCTAACCATTTTCCTGATGTTATTGTCACTGGAGAGCTGCTAAAGCATACCAACACATCCTCACAGTAGTCTGAACTTGATATGCCATGTGGCTTCACATTTTGAATATTACTGTGAGCAGAACACAGTACACGAGTGGTGGCTTGAAACACTTATCCTCTGAGGCAAAACTATGCGACTTCAAAAGTGAGTTTTCCTAAAGCTCATTGAAACTTAGATTGACCTGAGGGTGAAAACCATAGTGAACTTTGCATGGTATTTTTTTCCCATTTTCCTTTAAAATGCAAGGTACTGGTTTGACAAATGCCTTTCCTGTGCTCTCACTAGGACGTGAATACCTTTGGTGCTTGCCAAAAGGTAGGTTAGACTCTTCAGCTTCATAAATGTGCTTTTCTGCCCTTGTAATATTTGTGATTAGGTATGTTTAATAACTTAGAGATAACAGCATAGAGATGAAAAAAGTAAAAAAAAGCTAAACATTTTGCCTTAGCTAAACATGAAGAAAATTTTAGTAACATAAGCTTTTAAAATTATTTGTTACAAAATCTTAACTTTTTGTTATTAAAATAGCATTTTTCCATCATTGTTAATTTTATTCAATCATTCATTAAGAAATAATTGCCACAGCCTGAATCTAAGTGGATATCCTACAACCCCTGAATATCCTTAGAATCTGAAAGCAGGCTGTATTTTCTACCAGTTAAATTAAGACAAAGAGAAGAAAGGGATAAGTTCCAATGTGTTAACTTTTCCAAATGATTATAAACTATTTATTGGCTATGGGTTTGATTAAAATTAAATTCTTGTTGCTAATTCACTCTTGGATTACTTTAATTTTCTCTTGAAACCTGTATTGTGCCAACATTATCACATTTAAACCTTTTGGAGTTGTGTTGTTTTCTCATTAAACAGAGAAGTCTTATGTCTGTAGGCAGCAGAGCTTGACCTGTTTAAAGCATAAACTACACAGCAGCTGTTCAGAAACTTTTTCTTGTTATCCGTATTTGCTTAAATTACTAAATTGCTTCCATGAAAAATCAGCAAACATAAGGGAGTAATTTAAGTGGAAGAAGATTGTCTAAAAAGAAAAAATGAAAATATTTGTAATATTCTTCCTTCCTTTTTTTTATTGGTACCAGTATCCAGCTGCCCTAATGAATCTTGGAGCCATTCTCCATCTAAATGGCAAGCTGAAAGAGGCTGAAGAAAACTACCTCCTTGCTCTTCAACTTAAACCTGATGATGTCATCACCCAGTCCAATCTTCGCAAATTGTGGAATATCATGGAGAAACAAGGTCTGAAAACATCCAAAACATGATGATGAAAATTCTGAACTTCTTTTCCTTAAAGTGGTTAAACCCAGGAACTAGAACTTCCACACAGTTGTCAGGTCAGAGAACTTGCTGGACTTGGCTGTAAGGATCAGAGGTCCCAGTTGCTGCTAGGAGAAGCTATTCTGCTAGAGAAATAGAAAAAGGGAGACTTTGAGGGATTCATGAAGAACTTGTTACACAACAAAAATATTTGGAAACAATGGCACGTGAGAGAAGTTGTTTCAGTATATTTGATAAACAATTGCAAATCCCGTATTGCTTACTTTTGGGTGGGTACTTGAAATGTATACTGTCATAGAAATATGAAGGGAAAATCACACAGTATACACTAAGCCATATGGGAATTAGAGTGGTAATAGTAGGTTAAAGTGTTTTGCAGGTACTGTAACTCATTAAAATGTGTACTAAATCCAGTGTGTTTGCAGTTTGTCTTAATGCTGCTGTATCTCACTTTTGAACCACTTGCTAGCCAGTTTTACAGCTTATATGGCCCATTTTGTTTTCAAACCTGTCACATGATTAGATGACAGCATTGCAAGTTGTTTACTGTTACTTCAGTATGCCTGTTACTTCACTTGTTAACTTATAGTGCAGTTTTCTTGAGATACACAGTCAAATTTCTGTGAGGTAGACAGGATAACCAAGGAGCTGTCTGTATTCTACATCAGATGTAGTATGTAGGCTGGTAAAAAAAAGACCAGAGGTGTGATTTAGTAAGCAAGAGGGATGTTTGCCCTCATACCAAAATAGTGTGGTCAAACTGTCATCTTAGAAAAAAAATAATTGATGTTATAGAATAATGTATTTGACTCTCTTTACTTTGCTATCAGATAAGTCCAACTTTAAATTGGACTCTGCATATGATATTTTTGCTATTAGTAATTAAAATGAGATTTGAAAATGTTAGTGCTTGGGTGGGCTAAAATGAGTCTTCATGAGCAACTCAGAGAAAAGGGAATGTTAGGCATTGATGAGGCTAGCAAATAACTGAAGGGACTCGATTCAATAATGCTTAAAATAGTATAGATTAAGAGGAATCAGTAATGGTGGTTGCCAGTTACTTTTCATATTGTTGGTGTTTTAAACAAACCTATTCAGATTCTAACCAAATATTAGCATTCTGTTTGTATTCTGACACACGCTAGCAGCAGAGCTGTCAAATATCTAGATATACTTTTGGTGAGGTTCAATTTATTTCTGTTTCAGAATGATTTAGCCTCATTACTGTTCTAGTCTTCAAATTTTAAATGTAAAAATAATTTATTTAAAATCAAAGTGTATGAAGCTTTAGTAATTTTTTTTCCAGGCCATTTTTAAACTGCTTTCTTTCTTTGGAATAAGTATTATTGCTTGTAAAAAATTTACTATTTCATTTAATGGCCCTTTGGTATCTGCTTCAGTATTCCTTTCATAATGATAGATAAAGTGGTAGAGCACCTTGAACTGAAGCTTCTTCAGGATCTTCTGTTAAAAACTCTTTATTACTGAGAAGGGATTTGGGGTTTTTTGTTTATGTATTCCTTTTTAACTGTTGAGCACCATTCCAACAAAAATGTAGAGAACACTTTGCTGTATTTATTTATTTATTACTTGACTGCAGCAATGTTACCTGCCATTAACACAACAGTCTCTAAGTGTTGCTATTTCTTTTATTTGGTTTTACTTGCATTTGTTCTGTGGTTAGTGTATGTACCGAATGGGAAAGGGAACATTTGAGTTATACTCTACCTTCTTGGTCATTCTACCCTTATAGCTGGATTTTAAATCTGTATTGAAACAGATTGGGGAATAGCTATTTCAAAGTCAGTATAGCAGAAAAACTGTAGTTATGTGTGTTTCCTTTTCTTTCTTCTTGCTCACTAAAATACCGTAAGTTGCTAAATTTACAACTGGCCCATCAGAAGGGCCAGAGGGGAAAGACTGGTTTTGTGGAGTGTGTCAAGTTTTTCTCAAATAATGTTCTTGCTGGAAAAACAAAATTGAAGGATCAAAAGTTGAATTTCTGCTTGATCGTTGAAACCAGTGTTAGAATACAATGGTAGCTTGAACTTATTCTCCTGCTTTACTGACTTTCTAGGAAAAGATATAGAAATAGGTTGTAACTGTAACTGAGCTTGGTATAGAAATGTGGTATCCTGCAGCTTTATTTGCTCAACAGCCATCAAACTTCGATGGCTTCTTGGTCTTAACCATTCACCAGGTTATTTGTCTCCTTCAACTTGTACTTATTCTTGTTTGGTAATTTTTATTCATTGCACAAAAGGGGGAAGAGGGGAGCACTCCTGTGATACAGTGTCATGCTTTCATTGATAACTGGTTTTGTTTGTTTCTTTAAAAAAAAACAAACAACAAAAGAAAAGGAAAAGAAAAAGAAAAAAGGACTACCATAAATTTACCAAGAATGTCCCTGAATACATTTTTTAATATAGGTCCGGGCTTGATAACTTTCTTCTTTTGGGATAAATTTAAAACATGTTTAAAATATGTCTCTCTGCTCAGGGATTTATGGTGGATTATTGCAGACAGTGCTAAAAAAAAAAAGAGCACAAGACAAGTTTACTAAATTAAATTTTATTTTTTGAGGAACTGTTATTTGTATAAATTATCAGATTTGTAGGCTTTCCTTTTTGTAGAAATAATTGTTTATGTGCCAGATAAAAGAATTTCAATTTTGTTTTCAATAATAAAGCATTGATAACTAATACCCTGTGTATTCCTTTGTGTTACTGTAACAGCACTTTGGGTTTTTTAAGTGTTCTAATTTAATGAGTAATCTTGATCATTTTGTGTATGGGAGAACTGTATAGCATAAAGGAAGGTATAGCCTGTCACATTTGGCTTTCTTCTGTACTCTATTGCAAATAGACTTCAGTGGATATTTTCAAAAAGGTTCCCTGAAAGCATTTTTTAACACTTACACTCACTAAATCTAACCAAAGGGATGTGATAACTATCATATTTCATTATTGTATCTAAACTCTATAGGAATAAAAGCTGATTAATATATTTACAAAATATTTTTATATTACCATACAAACATGATGTCAGTAAAAACGTTTCTAAAATGTAATTGATTACAAAAGCTGAAGAGAAGATTCCGCTTGCCTCCAAGGCCTTTTACATGTATGAGGTCACCTTTTCCTCATGCTGCCGTGTCATGAGTTTTGAATCTTCTGCCTTCTGTGCAGAGGTGGTATGAAACAACATAGTTCTTTGGCCTTTTGGCTTTCTCTTAGTCTTCTATGGACAGAGCCTTCTTAGCTCAGGGCAGCACTAATATTCTTACATCTTCCTAGTTCTGTTGCATTCTGAGCATTGATGAGTTTGCTCTATGATTGAAAAACATGCACAGACATGAGCAGAGCAGTCTTTCGGTCACTGACTTGCAAATTCACCTGTCATGCCTTATTTTTATTGAAGGTCACACCTCACCTTCAGCCATTCCTTGCCTGACCAGGTGCTGGTAAATGTCAGATGATGAATGCAGAGTATGCAAATAATCCTCTGAGCTGTGTCACTTGCTTCTTGTGGAAATAGAGTCTAAGCATGGGCTTGAGCCCCTGCTCTGGCACCTTAGCCCTGAACCCTTCTGGTGTGAAATCCAGTTTTGTCTGCCTTGTGCTGTGCTTCCAGTCTTTCTCTTCTTCCAAGAATCACACTTTCAGGCAGCAGATACTTGCTACATCTCCATTTCTGATGAAGACACATGACAGCTCTCTGGTGATTTTTTTAGTCCTGCTTTCACAGACCCATCTGAACTTGTTCTTGGTAGCTGGTATAGATGGGTGTATCACTTCTGGGATTTCAGCTAGGTTAAAGGTAAGGCACTAAATGATTCTGTGTAAGTATACCAGCTCTTTTGGATCTGGCTTGGCACTGTGTTGTAGGCATTCTCATAGCAGTTCTGCCTGACAGAGGTGAATGCAGGTAGCATGGTGGCATGGTGGGGAGAGACACTGCTTCCAGTTCACATCTGAAAACAGGCACCAGCAGCTGAATTACAATCAGATAGGCTCCCTTAGGTAGACTGATCCTGCAATTTGAAAAGTCCCTGCCTTGTTTCACATAGATACTGAACATTTAATCTCCCTGAGATTCAGTAGTGTGACATTGAAAGAATGTGGTTAGAGGAATAGAATACATCTGAGGTTGTGAAAGGATATTATGAGGGAGGTTGGGAGCAGAGGCAGACATTTTGGGGGAAATTAATAAACCTTTAGAGGGACAGACTATTCCAAGAGCAAAGAAGGAACCCAGAGATCAAGTTATTCTAGGATAAACTGTGGGAAACATATGCATCAGTAATTTTTTTTTAAAATGCCACAAAACAAAACCCCAAAGCTATATGGACTTGTAAAAAGTTGTAAGTTCTTCTGTTATAATAATAAATTGAAACCAAACATTGCCAACAGGAAAAGCTGGCCTTGGAACATAGTATTATGAAGTTCAGGACATAAAAATATATTCCCCATTGTGCTGGTTTTGGCTGGGATAGAGTTAATTTTCTTCACAGTAGCTAGAATGGTGCTGTGTTTCGGATTTGAGCTAGAAACAGTGTTGATGTCACAGGGATGTTTTAGCTATTGCTGAGCAGTGCTCACACAACATCAAGGCTTTTTCTGCCCCTCACACTGCTCCACCAGTGAGGGGGCCAGGGGTGCACAAGGAGCTGGGAGGGGGCACAGCCAGGACAGCTGACCATGGGATATTCCAGACCATTTGGTTTCATGCTCAGCAATAAAACAGGGGTGGAGTTTGGCAGGGGGCAGCTGTTGCTTGGGAACCATCTGCATATCAGTTGTTTGGTGGTGAGCAATTGTTTTTCACTTGTATCACTTGTGTTTACTGGGCTTTATTTTCCTCATTTTTTTTTAATATTCCGTTATTATTATTGCTGTTAATTTTCTTTAATGTATTAAATTTATTTAAATTTTAATTATTAAATTTTTCCTAAGTCGGCCTATCATCTTCCTTACTTGTACCTTTCCAATTTTCTCCTCCATCCCACCAGGAAAGAGTGAGTGAGCAGCTCTGAGGTGCTTGGTTGCCAGCAGGGATTAAACCATGACACACATGAGAGACTGAATGCGTCACTCAAGTTATGCCACTTGATTGGAAACCCTTTAAAGTTGTATTTTTATTCACATTTCAAGTCAATGTTTCTCCCTTCCCTTCAAGGTAAATTCTTTATCTTATTTACCCTGTTGTTGTTCACTGTCTCTTTAGTGGTACCACAGTTTTATAGCTGGGCAGCTTTAAAGGTTATATATGAGAAGCATTTCAGAAGGGCAAAATCACCACAGTGCACCTTCTTGGAAAGGTTTAAGATGAAATAGATTAAATCATTCACTCTTGCTGTACACTCAAATTATTTTTAATATTGTTTCATTAACAAATCCTAATTTTGCTTGCTAAAGTTACTGAGTTTACAGATACTTACGTGTAAGGCTGGAGATTAAATTGTTTATACATACAAAGTTCTGTCAGTTTCTGTGCATTTAACCACAGATTAATGTTTTAAAAAAATTTGAGATTTCATTTTGAATGAATGGGTGTGCAAGCCATGTTTTGAGAAGATGTGGGGTTTTCTTCATTTGATAGAACTCTGTGAGCCTGTCTTTCCTTGCATCACTGGCCCTTTAGCTGATGACATTCTATTTCTACATGGATATTTTTTGGCGTTTTCTCTCTTGCAGAGTTTCAGTTTAAGTTACAGGTACTGTTTAGAGCTAGGTAGAAATGGGAGCTTTGATGGCTAAACTTGAGCTCAGTTTTGATTTCAGTAATTATTTAGCCCAGGTGAACGGATTCTTCAACCCAATAATGTAGTGGTTTCCTGCAACAGGTAATCCTGGAAAGCAGAGATTTTTTTGAGAGTCTTTGTTGTTCTTTAGGGTTTTTTCTCCTGTCAGCAAAGCATTTTTTATCCTCTTCTGGAGAATATTTTATTTTGTCCCTAATTTTCTTGAAAACAGATGTTCCAGCATGCCTAGTATTTTTCTTTATTACAATGAGAAATTAACTTTTCATAGCATTTTTTTTTTTATTATTTGGTCATGTTTGTTGCAACCACAACCATAAGTTTCTCTACAGTACGTGAGTGTATAATTCAGTGTATTGTTCCTTATATTAAATCAGTTCCCTCTTCTGGTTTATAGTGATATGCAAAGCAAATCATTGCCAAAGTGACTCATTTCTGCACACCCACAGTTTCTGAAATACAACATTGCTTTTCCTGTCATGATAGAGAATGTTTTGATATGACAACATGAAGATGTAAGATGGTAGAATAGGAGTTTTTTATTTTTTTCAACCAGCATCATTTCATAGCCTTTTTTGTCCTTTTCCTTAATGAAGGACTTTAACAATTATTTAAAAAAACAAACAAACAAACATAGTATTAATAGTAATAGAGCTCAGTGAATGGCACTTATGCCTTAAAATTCATGGATAGAGCATAGTGGCTCTGTCATTAAAATCTATTATTTTAATTACTATTCCTCCCTCCAAAATGCCATTTCTCTGTGAAGTTTTAGTGGCAATTAATCTTTTAGCTATATAACTGTAAATTTGAGTTTCTTGATTTTTTTTTAATGGAATGTATCTCCTGATAGTTCTCATTAATTGAAAGATTCTTTAGCTATTCTTGCATAGAAAATTGTTTCCCCCATCTCCTCTGTTAGTTTTATGAATTATTTAGAGACCAGAAGAGGAACAACTCTCCCTGAAGTGAAAGGCAGAGAAGGTTGAGCTTCTGCAGCAGTTTTATGCTTTTTAGCAAAAGCCAAAAAGAAATAAAATTTGTTTTGTTTCAGTTTGGTTTGGTTTGGTTACTTACAATTGGCTTCAGCATTCTAAGAATAACTTGATATGCTGGTGATGGGTTTTGCACTTCATTGTGCTAAAGACACGCTTTACATACATGTGAACAAATGTGTCCCCCACTGTCACCATCACAGCCTGATAATCTTCCTGTCAGTTATGCAGATACTTACCCAATTTATTCTGAGTCAGTTATTTACTGTAATGTTTATCCTGATTGGCATGAAAACTTCCTCTCTGACATAGGAAGAAGGAAAAAAGCCACATGAGATGAGATGGGTACTGTTTAGGATTTTTCTGGGCTCTCAGTAGTGATATATAAATGTCAATTAGACGTGAACATACGGAAGTAGATTTTTGTTTAACCATAATTTTGAAAAGATAAGGAATCCTCTGCAAATGGGATTATTAATGCTTAGATTTGTGAACAAATTAGCTACTCAAATACTTTTTATACCGATCAGTGTAATAGTATTTACTGGAGTTCTGTTGTCCTTTGCTGTTTGCTTGCCTCGGTATTTTCATCATCATTTCAGTTATGGTGCACTTTTTAATCTCCGCTTTGTAAATTAAGGTATAAGATTTTCAAATTTGTTGAGAAATTATTAAGTAAAGATGTCATCAAAAAGATCATCTTTTCAATATTTCTCTTCTTCTGAGGGAAGTTTAGGAATAAGGAAAGAGAAATCTTGTGGTTGCATTTAGTTACTTTTTTAGCTTTGTTCCCATATAAATAAATAATTAGCTATAAAAAACCTCCAGAGTTTCACAGAAAACTGACAGACGCACCTGGGCCAAGGTAAGTCCAAGTGAACATAAGGAAACATCTCTCCCTGGAAGAGGCAAAGAATTATGGGGCAGGATCTTCACTCTACAATCATGCCAGCTACAGCTCGTTAGGACATCTACCATAATTTTGCTAATCCTGAAATCAGGTGAGCCCATCTGGCAAGAATTACATCAGAAAATTTTCTTTTTCCTGCATCTTTTGAACCATTACAGCCTTCTGGCACACAAAGCAGGAAGATGTGGTGCGTGTGGTGTGCTTGGGTTCTCTGATTGCCTTAGCTGATAGCTTGTTGCATGCTTCTGAAGAGCTGATCACTAAGCAGGGTATGCTTAAAAAGATTACACAGGGACTGCAAATGACTTACATAATTTCTACTGTAAGTAAGTCTAGAAAGTTAACAAGTGTTCATTGACCATAGAGAGAGGCTGAGCTGGGAGAAACAGGCTGGACCTTGATAACTCCCCAAAGAATGGCCAGTGAGACAGGAGAGAAGAGCTGGCAATCATGCATGGATTCATTTATCTTACTAAAAAGTATAATATGAAAAGGACCACCTATACTGATTATATATATATATATTTTTTTTTTTTTTGTGGAGGTGGAATCCTAGCCTGAGGCCTGAGGTATACAAAAAACAAAACTATAGCAAAACTGGACCAAAGCGTCCTGAAAGCATGTATAAGCAAAATGTACAAATACAAAAGGATTCTTTTTTTTTAAATCAAGTATTATTACCTTGCAAAACTATGCAGTAGTTCAGACACCTCGCTGAACCTACTGTTCTCATTTTGCTAGAGGGTTCAAAAACATGTTTTCTGTTGGTTTGGGTTTTTTTCTACCTTCAAAATTATAAAGTAGCCATAAATACTCACTAACATCTAAAGAAGAAGCATTGAGGAAATCCCCATTTTAGTCCTTATTGTAGAAATAACAACGGATATTTGGGCTCCTAGAAATTTGGGTTGATTGGGATGACATGCCTTGTTTTTTGATAAATCCCAAATTGACTTACTCATCTTGACTGTTTCCTGCTTAGAATCTCAAGGAGTGACAAGATGAAGAGATCATCTCCCAAACTTCCCCAACCTTAATCTTCCCATAACCCCATTCCTACCGTTGGCTCTTGTCCCTGCTTGCCCTGCTATGTTCATTGCAGACAGTACTGTCTTGAGAGCAGTGATTTGTTCCTTCCAGCTGGCTGTAAAGTGCTCTAATGGGACTGTATAAATAAAAGTAATTAGTTTTTCTGCTTCATTCAAGGGACTATAAGTAAGAATAACAGGGTACACAAATCTAACTTTTGAATAAATTACTTCATTGCAGGATTAATAGTTTTTTAATATGCACCTCTGGTTTTACCTCTTAAATGACAAGAAAAGACAGTAATACCTAAAACATAAAATTACCTCAAACATTTCAGGTCAGAGAGACTCAGAAAGCTGTAGAAATGATAGATTAACTTCTGAATAAGCAGCATCACTTAGTGTTGGATTTCTACTTTTAATTCAACATTGGAAATGGTATAACCATACTCTGTACCTTGTGAGAGGAATTGTACAGGTTCCAGCCATCTGTTAAATTAAACATTGATGATTGCTATGAACATGTGGAGCAGACCTGGTACAAGGGGGATGATAACTCTGTGCATATACCTAAGCCCCTGAAGCCTACGTGATTCACAAGGTTGGATACCCAATTAAAAGAACTGAAGGGTGTTTTTTTTAGTGGAGCATCACTCACTGCAAAGTTCAATGGCAAAGGTTTGCTCCAATCCTTCTGTATTAGATACAGTATATCCTGTGTCTGAAATACTGAAATGCTGGAAAAGGCCCAGGCAGTTATGTCTTTTAAATAAATGCTTTAATATGTTGGCACTTTTCTGGAAGTAATTTCCCCTGCCAGACATTTCCGTCTTGGTGGTATTTTGAAAACTGGGAGAGGCAATAAATCTCTTGGAGAGAGAAGTTTTGATTCCTAACAAAATCCTAAGAGAGCAAGATGTAGCAGTATATGTGACAAACCTGGAAAAAATAAATAAACATACTATTTCAAACAGGAAACTTCTCAAGGGTCCTTCTGCTTGGGAGCCTGCTCCCAAATAACAAAAATTGTTGCTGTACAGTTTCTGCTGCTTTTCAGAAAATGTGCTGCTGTTTTTCATTTACTTGACTTGTAAGGAAGAAATTCTCTCCCAGTTGAAATTATAATGATTTTGTCACTGACTGAAGTGGCTAAAATTTCACTGTCAAAAACTGTGATAAGGACTTATTAGCATTTTCTTGCTGGTTCTGCTGATTATTTTTCTGATCTCCTAGCATGGTAATAATTACTCTTACACATACTTTGTTCAGAACAGAGACATGAAGTGTCTCTGTGGTCTTTACACAAGAAACCACTGTATTTTTCTGCTGGAGCTTAGTGCCTCACTCAGGCAATATGAAGCTGTGTTATTTAAGAGCATCAAGACAGAAGCTACTTTAAAGCATCAGTGCTGGAGCAGAGAAAGGCTGGACACAATTACTGAGTTGTTGTTTTACTGTGCAAGGTCATGTTATCAAATTAGAACCAGGATGCTTTGCAAAAGTAATTTTTTTTCCTGTATGTTTGGGAAAATAAAATTTATTGTAAGATATATTCATTCCAAATGCTAGGAGAGCTTCTGTTGTTAAGGTAACTGGAGCAATCAACTAAGAACTAATTTATGTTTCAGTTTGTCAAGTGTACATTTGTAATTATTTCAGTGCTCTACTGAATTAATGGTAAAGCCTGATAAGAAGATGATCTGTAATTCCTGTGTATAACCCCTTCTCCCCCCATTCTGCAAAAACCATTAGTTTTTAGTTGCTTTCAGTATAACTTCTCTTATGATGGGCTTCAAATGCACTTCACAGTCCACTGAGCAATGTTTGAAAATTGATTTAAAACTGTAATTATTGTACCAGGAACATAATCATGATTGATAGGGTGAAGCCAAGTAATCAAGGGGAAGAGGAGGATTCTTACTTCTGCTCTAGCAAAATGTAATTGAAACAAAAAGCTGTATTTCCTGAAAGTTAAGTGAGTTCTTTTACTGGTGTTTTTAACACACAAAAAGAGAGAAATCACAAATACAACCATCACACCTAATAAATACCAAGCCTCTTGAAATTATGTGGATTTCTGCAACCTCAAGTTAACATAAGAAAGAACAGATTCTAATTCGTATAAACCAAAGAATCAAGTTCTAAATATGCTATCCCATGAGGATGAGGGTAAAATGTATCCTTAATCCCTGTTACACATTTCTTTTGTAGAGTCCAGTTGTAAAAACTCTTGTACGTTACTGGTTTTCTTTTATCACAGACCTCATGAACAACCTTTTCCTCTCAAATGCTTTTATGTTGTTAGCTTTTAGTGAAAAAATATGTTCCTCACTTTATTTACCAAAAAATATCCAAAAATAACTTCACTAATGATGTCTTTTTCTGTCCTAATTTCATTTTTTTTTCCAGTGATTGGGTTCTTATGTTTAGTTCTTTTCTACCTTCATTGTCACAGCTGTGATTTATTGCACAATCACTTGATTTTTCTAAAAGCATCATTCACTCCCTGATTTTTCTAATAGCCTCACCTTCCACCTCTTGAATAGGATCAGGTTTGTTTGTTTTCTGCCACAGTGCTGGTCATTCAGCTGGCAGATTCCAGTTTTACAGGGTAAGGCAAAGCAAATAATTTTCAGCTCAACTGGAAGATTCAGCTGAAGAAGCAAGTCATTAAACATGCAGCTTATTAGGGGGAGGGGTTGTCTTTTGAATCTAAAATGCAGTGATTTAATCTAACCTAATCTTCAGTTTTAATATTGATTACGTATTGATGAACTCTACCTTTTCAAAGAACTGTTGGAAGGGTTAATTGTTGTTGTGCTTGTAGATATCCTCTCAGCTCCACAGGGGTTTGCTCAGCTCCACCCTGACTCTGACTGTGCTGTTGCTTTTCCTCCCTTCTGTGCAGGTCTGTGCAATGGCAGGAGTGGGCTTTTGGGGAGCTTAAAGCATCAGGGCTTAACGTTCTTGTGGAGGTATAGATTCAACATATCTGCCTGAAATGTGAAAGCTTCCCACTCTAAATCTGAAACCCATTAGTGATGACAGCACTTTTCATTGCAAACTTGCTTGCTAGATTTACAAAGGTTGTTTTGGTATTTGACGCTCATAGAAGATTTTATCATTCAGAACCAATCTACAATACAGATGTATTTTTTGTTTTTAACTTTTCCTTTAAAAAAATACCAAACACAAAACCAACAAACCTGCACAAAATTTACACATGATTGCAGGGTCCAAATTTGCCTTTAAACTGTTGTGGCTAGTACAGGATGTTTTCCAGCTGGGGTTGAGTCACTGTCAGCAGTCACTGCAAGCATGGGCTAATTTAATTTAATTAAGGAACAATGCAAGAAGCTGAATTTAAGGCTGGTCGCCTCACATTTGATGTGTCTTAACATTTTTTTTTCAGGGATGTTTACTGTATGTCAGCTGATCTACAGTAACTTGTGTAATATTATCCATGCTGAGAGCAAAAATCTACTTTTTGGTGAAGTACAAGTTAGCATGACTGGAAGTGATATGGCTGGATCCTAGGCTGACCTAGAATTATATTTGAGAGTGTTAACAAAGCAAATTGACAAGTTCATTTTGTCGAAGCTGCTTCTATAATTGTATCAGTTGATGTCTTTCATGCTCACAGCACATGAATGGGGACAATTATTCCAAATTATTCCATCTGAGAAGCCAGAATGATTTGATCTATAGATAGGCCCTTCCTTAATGTAATCTGTCACAGTACTCACTCTGGAATGGGTAATCTCTAATCCTTTAAAAAGCATAGTGCTTAGGAACAAAACAATAAAAGTATTTTCTGCATTAAAAAGAGGACTGGGAAAACCAAATTGTGATACAATCACCTCCATTTTAGGTGAACTCTTATGAAATCCATTGAGACCAAATAGGATGAGCAGTAGTCTGTCTGGGAAAGCCACAAGCATAGCAGAAGACTCACTGAAATATACAGATCATTTGAAACTGGTCAAAGAAAAGCTCGTGGGTCCTAATGCAATCCATCAATAGTAGGAGGAATAGGACACATCAAGGACAGATGGTGTCATGTGAGAATGTATTCCACAACAAAAATGGCCTTTATATTGTATCTGTTTTTCAGTCCAGTGCTGTAATAAGGATTGGATGTATAAACTTTTTGAAAGCCAGCTGTCCATTGCACAATTAATTAATCCCACACTCGTTGCATTCTATAGCAATGCCCACACATTGCACTTCCATATCTAGAAAAATCATAGGGTCCCACTACAGGCTAAGGCACAGAACTGAGCACAAAGATCCCAGGTTTTTCTTGTTATTTATCATGTCCTTTATTCCTCATAACAGGTAATAATTATGAAGAGCAATAATTAATTTTTTGTTACTGCACACTTAAAAAGGAAAGAACAATAAAGAATGAGTGTTATTAAACAATACCTGGATTTACTTCCAAGTAAGCCCTTAAAAAAAACCCACACAAATTTAACAGCATCTTTTATTCACTAAAGATGAATCAGTGATGGCAAACACATGCCAAACTATTTGGATAGCTACCAGCTCTGTGTTTGATTCTGTACTTGCTAATCCTTGTTTCATAATGCCTGCAAAGAGGCAAAAAAGGAAATTACTAGTTTTAATTACCTTTATACTGTGGGTTAGAGACAGTAATATTATGAGTTACTGCATCTTGAGGCACTTTTAGGTTTCAAAAGAGGTTTCCTGTTTTTCTTATGTTCAGACTCAAGATAGTTCTGACTGAAGTTGGCCATTCAAAGGAGCTGGAGTGCTCACTAATTATCTTTGGTTCTAGATAAATGCATTCTGGAGCTGGAGCTTTACTACAAAAGTGAGTCTGACAAAATTAACCTTAAGGGAAACTGTTTGTTTCATGGTGAGTGCAGGTCTGATTTCACCCACAGGTCAATTCCTCTTATGTGATTTAAAGAGATCTGACTTCACACAACTACACATAATTCAGAAGATTAATATTTGATTTAATTATATTTTACATTTTTTTGTGCTTACAAAGTTCCAAATAATCAATTCATTTTAAGGGTAATTTATGAATGTTAATTCTGAGCTGAGGATTATTTTTTATTTTTTTTCATATTTACATAGTTTACCTCAGTGATAACTTTAGCACTGATGTTTAACAGCCTCAATTCTGTCTCCAGTTTGGAGGACACCAAGCAGTTAATTTTGAATATCAAGAGAACTGAGATGACACACTGCTGTCCATAACAAAGTGTGCGACATCTCAGTGTTTTTGAATATAGATAGGACTTGCTGTCCAAAGAGTTAAATAGTCTATACTTTTCCTAATTCCAGGTGTCTGATGTTGTCTATTTGGGTTTTGGCACATATGAGATACTGATGCTTCATTTTAAATTTTAATTAATTTAACATTACTGAGAAATTTTGTCATGCTTTCTGTTTAGTGTATTTTTAAACTGTTCTTGCTCCCTTGATAGATTTTTTTTTCCAAGTGCTCTTGACTTTGACAGAATTATTCAGTTGGTTGAGAGGCAATCCATTTCTAAGATGTTATGTTTTGACAACATACTCAATTTAAAATTGCTCAATAAATATATTTCTTTAAGAAGTTTATGCTCTATTACTTTAAAATACCAAGATTACTAATCATTATGCTGTTTCATTTCATTATAGTTAATTAATTTCAAACATTTAATAAAACAATTTACTTGTACTTCTACTTCAGAAGCCTCTAACAGAAGAGTCTAAACCATAATTTTGACATAATAGATTTTATTCTTTCTTTGTGAGTAACCTGTTTTTGAGCTTCCACATTTAAAAGTTTGATGACATCTTTCATTGTTCCTGCCTTGTTTTTCAAGTGATGAAGGAATTGCATTTCCCTAGAACAAGTGAACTTACCTGAACAAAGACTATCAAATGCTGACAGGAATATAAAGAAAGAGAGAGGAGGAAAAAATACCTGACACACAAATGTTTGAAAGAAACTCGAAAAACCCTCCATAAATTGAAGTTAACAAAATGTTCTACCCAAAGTCAGATAGAAAAACCCCTTTATGAACTGGCATGCATGCAGTTTAGCTTTCTTGTCTCATTACTAGTTTTGCATAAACAAACACGTTTACCTCTTGAAGTGGCTGTTTCCTTGCACACTCTTGGGTCAGATATTATGATCAGTATGATGAAGAATGGCTTTCTAAACAAAAAGAGTGGTTGAGGAAGACCAGCATCAAGTAGAAGACTTTGGAAAGATTTGGCTGGAAATGCAAAGATATGGATGAAGTTTGACTTCTCTTTTAGCGAGATGAGGGTTACATGATGTCTGTCTATTCTGCTCTTACCACCTTGTGATCTTTCTTGGCCAAATTCTATCAAGAGTGACATACATGTAATTGTCTGTTAGTAGCCAGAAAATATCCAGCTGCATACAGGAACAAAAGATTCTTCTATTGTGCTTTCCCCCATCCTCCCCCTCCCTCAGTCCTTTTGGGAGAGAAATGTTGAAAGTAAATCCAGACTGGGGCGTGAGAACTTCAGTGTTGGAAAACAAGAGGTTGCATCTTTTTGGACATTAGGGGGTCTGTCCATTAGGCACAACCCAAAGGGAACCAGGCCTCATTAGTTCTGCACTTCACAGGTCTGTTTTTCTAATGTACAGAGGTTCAGTTGTGCTAGCAGGTTTTTCTTCTGAGACTTGAAATCTGGATGCATAGTTTTGGGGTGTACACTGTAAGGTATTTTGGAACCGATTTCCAGCAGTGAAGGAAAATTTCATGTAGTGTAATTGTTGTGTATTTGATATTTTTAAAACTTCCATTCCTTGTATGATAAACTGAGAAATACTGACATTCTCCTCATGCACAGTGTGTTCTATAGATTTCAGTGTCACATTAGGAGCTTTGATATAAGAGGAGGTTTAAAATACCACTCAGTATTGTATTAATACTTGTGAATTCCTTAATACCTTTTTCTGAGGCTATCAGATACTTAAATGTCCCATCACTCCTGCAACATACAGAAGGGTCATAAAGTGATAGTTTTCCCATGGCAGAAATGCCTTTGAAGCAAAACAAAGCAATATTTAACACTTCAGAGCAAATGAAGCTCAAAGCCATTTGCCTTTGTCAATGAGAAACAGTACTAAACCCAAATGCATCTGCCAGAAGAATGTAGACCAGCAAGATGTAATTATGGGTCTAGAAATTTTGAAAGATAATGAGGTTAGTCCCCTATTCTTGTACTAAAGATCCACAAAGTTTTTCGAAACCACAGCTGAGAAGACACTCTGTATTAATTCTTCTTGGAAAGAGAGAATCCCTGTGAAGTTTACTGCTTTACAGTGTTATGTCCAAGGTTCTGTGCAGTAGTTGCTTGCTCAGTTACCCACTTCCTGCTGCAATATGGGATTCCTGGAGATCAAGGGAGGTCACGAGATCAGTGTAAAATACTATAACAAAAATCTTCCAATAAACGAAACCATATTTTGAAACTGACATCAAGGAACAAACCATCAAAAGCAGTGAACTAGAAACTGGCCACCCAGAAACAGAGTATCTTGACACTGTATCTTTCATCTTACTGTATCCAAAGTTATTTAGAATCATAACAAATGGGGATCTCCTTATTTTATGCAGCTGCTTGGGAGGTGCAAAATTATAGACTCAATGGGAGCATGGACCATTGGAATTTAATAAATTTAATATTATGTTTATTACAAATAGCTTTAAGCATTGGCAATACTACTGTGTTATCTGTGATTTTTTTTCTTTTTTTTTATGACTTAGTTTACAATAGTATCTGAATATGTTCTGGAAGTTCATAAACTGACCTGAAAATCTGACCTGTAGCTCATTTTCATTTTCTTTCCAGGGGACAAGAAAGTACAAATGTATGTGAATGACTTAAATTTATAATTAAAATCTACTTTGTAGTTATTGTTCTAATAGTTGGTTTTTTTTAATAATATCATTAATGTAGCTATCCTATTCTGTGCTTATGCTGGACATATTTGGCACAAAAAGATGTAAAATAGCATCTTAGAGTGGAAACCACTGAGGGCTTTGGACCTTTACTATATGAAAATCTATAAAAGAATTTCAGATCAGGCTGTGTAAAAATGTTTTCTAATGGTTGGGCAAGATTTATCCTTGCTTTGAATTGCTCTGTTGTGCCAGAAAAGCAAAACTGTATGCCATTATTTTTGTCAAGGGGTTTATGTAAACATTTTACATGCTAGACGTAGATATCTGAAAACTTACTAATATTGGCTAGTCTGACCTGAAACTTGACTCTTTCCACTGAAGAAAGCCAAGGATAACTTTTGCCAGTCCCTATGGTTCTCAGATGAAGAAGCATGTTTAGCATTAGTAAACACTTCCATAAGGAATGGTCATTCCACAACAGGACAAATGAACATTTTGTTGCTGTTCAGACATGGTGTGACAGTAGCATGTGGTGATGAGCCTTCTTGATAAAATAAAGATTATTGACTTTTTCTGCAATTTGAGAACTGGAAAAAATGCACTGCTTTTATTAGGAAGCCTGTCTCATTATGGGGCTGATTGATGTTACACTCAGTTCTGACTACTACTTTCAGATCAAACCTGAGCTGTGAGGATCTGTACATACAGTAAGTTAAAAAGTGTAGTTAATTTCATTTGTAAGTGAAATTCAGCAAGATGGCATGTTCTTTAGTAAAGCTAATATTGAGCCTTTATCAGTCACTGGTAATTTCTTGCTTGCCTGTGCTATGTAATCTAATGAGCATTCAGTTTATGGTCTGATTACTTAGCAGAGTCTTTTCCACAAGAAAAGAGATGGAAGCCCTGCTGACCACCAGCACTTAGCTTTTGGGGCCTTAGGAGAGCACACATAAATACTTTTAATGGCTTTAGTGTGTTTTCTTTGGGGAGCATCAAAACCAGCCTAAGCAGGATGAGCCAGAGAAAGCAGCTGAGTCTTTGTCTGCACAGACGGGTGCAGACAGTCACGCGTTTGATCTGCTTGCACACTGAGCTGTCTGAATGGAAGCCAGCTCTGGCCTGGAAGCCATAAAGACATGTTAATGCATTGCCATGCTGGAGCTCATAATCCTTACCAGTGCTAGGGCTACTTTTGTTTCAATAACCTCTCTATAACTGTTTTTTTAATGAAGTTGCTCCCATGGTTTGTTCCAACTACTATATAAAATACTCTATGTTAACAGGACCGCAAATCACATTTTCAAAGACAGAAAGCATGAAATGTTTTAAATGCTGCAAACTTATCAGTAGTTATTATTTGGAAATTTTAATTCGTTTCTGGTTGTACTTGTGAAAATACCCATAAAATTTAATACAAGACCCAGGTCTGACAGGAGCGCACAGAAGTGAGATAAACCTAGCAACCATGACAGTTGTTCTGGTAAGAGCTAGTGATCATTGATAGTTTTCTGTTTGAAATATCCAGGGCTACTTCCAGTTTGAAGTATGTATGACATAGCCTCTAATTTAGTATTCTGGATAAGTAACAGGCATCATTTGGAGCAGCCACCCATTGTCCAAAAATTCTGTACCCTGCCACAGTGATTCCTCAGTGTGACCATGTGTCAAAAGTAGGGATGGCAGAGAAGGAAGACATTGAGCTCAGACTCTTGAGGTTTCTTTATAATGAGGCAATGTTAAGTTTAAAAAAAATCACATAAAAAGCTAGAGAGGATGACAGAGTGAGTGGGATAAAAAGCAGTGAGGAAAAAGGATGTGAGCTAAAATAATAAAATGATATTGTCATAACACCCACAGGCCTTCCTTCTGGAAAGAACAGGGAGTAATTGTCAGGAGCTAAACTCAATGTGCTGCGAATTCAGTCTCCAACTATCATCAATAATCTTGAGAAATTAGTCTGGAGGATAGAACTGAAACTGGCAGCATTTCAGAGGCAGGGTCGTCGTCAGCTGTCATCCCATTGAGAGACATACCCTGTTAGGCCTGTTCATGTTGCACTCCTGTCAGAGTGACGTATAACATTGCATGTTAAACAAGTGGCAGACAAGACAGTATGGAGGCAAATTGTTCAGCAGATGGCACAGACTACTTGCCATCTGAAGTCAAAAAACAAAGCAATTGCCATTTTTTGCATTCACTCTCTCATTCTTTTCAAATTCTTTTCAAATACTAGTCTGGGTACTGCTCAGCAACTTCCTTTGTTGTGGCTGCTGAGACAAGAGGAACTTCACAGTATGATTATAATAGGAGATATGTCAAGTAGAGCATTAATCATGTGCATATACAAGTACATACACATGCACTTTGAGCTGAAATTGCAGCAGAGTTTCTGAGCCTCACTGAATGAATGCTCTGAGAGTATTACATCTCCAGATACCTGCTTTGAGCTGTGTATTTCCTGTGGCTCATTGTGTCTCCTTTTTTTCCAAAGCTTCACAGTTTCTAGACACTCTAGACTTACACTATTCTCCCACGTTCTTAACCCTTGAGGAGAAACATTTTCTTTGGGAGCAGGAAAAATAACAGTTAAGCAGCATGATAACTTTTCTCTCTTAGAGTTCAATTTCCATCCTTTTGGAGTAAATTATGGTGTTCTCATTGACTTTGGTAGTGTTGGACTGTGCTCTTACCATGAACTGGCCTCTTGGGAGGAAAGAGAGTCATCAGCCATCAGTTTGGGAAATCTGAACTGAGTAACAATTTCATATTGACCACCTTCTAGATACTCCTAATTCGGTTTCCTGATTCAATCAGCTTTCTTCCTCTAGCCCAAGGAAGGGGCAGTAAAAGACAGGCCATTTCTATGCAAAGTGACAGAAGGGAAATGCCATAATTTCACACCTTAGCAAGAGTTTGTTACTCTTCACACGCACACAAGATACAGCCTCTTGTCTCAGGAGTTCGCAGGCTAATTAGAAGAGACAGAACTGTTCAGATGCCTCTTTGTCATTCAGAAGAAATCCCGGTCAATGGTTTGAGAAGACTTACAAAGGAAAAGTGGAACCAGTAGCAAATTCTAGTCCTGTAAAGTGGGAGAAAAAAGGAAAACCTCACTTTCACAGGTAGAGTTCATTGTTTTTAGTTACACACATACCAAAATCACTATTAAACAAACACAGGCAGTTTTTGCAGTTCTGTAATAAGTGTTTAATTGAAGGACCATGTAATACTGACTTTTAAATTATTTCTTGCTACACATGAAAATGTAACTCTTGAGAGATAAGCATAATGTCTTCTCTTCTTTTACATCCAAGATACAGGAGTTCAGGAATGTGGTAAGTATACCACTGAAATCATTAAAATCATAGGTTGATTTCACTGGTGACAGAACACTACTAATGCACAAAAATCTACAATACTGCCATGTGTTTCACTTATTCTCAGCAGTCCACAAACTCTTCAGGTGTTTCATGTGCAGAAATTCAATATGAAACATGATTTCTTCATTTTATTCCCTCGTGAAAATAATCAAAAATGTACCTGAATGCAGACTTATTTAACAGATTTTTACTGGGCTGCATATTACTCTCATCTTAGCAAAAGATTTAATAAAGACATCTATGTTAAAGTCAAGGAATCCCTTAAAAATAGGAGCTTTCAAGGTGTAAATACTGTAAAATCTTTATCAATGTAAACAAAAGTTCCATTTCCTTTTACCAGCAAGAAAATTCATGCACCATTTTGACAAGTCTGTTTTAACAAAAAGTTGTAATACAAATACTTTCTACTTATAACTGCTGATAGAGCAGTAATTTCTATGTATCCTCTTTAATAGTCTTGACCTTGGTTTGTTATAACTCAGTACATTTCCAGCTCATTATAAAACTTTATCTGCAACATATCTGTTAATAATCAACTGCAGTTTCAGTGTTAATATGTTTCTGGATAACATGAAATATATGAAAAGAAAGACAAATGGCAGTTGTAATTATTTTATAGTTTACAGGAAACAGACTGAAATTGTTATAGCTATTTTTACATGGGAAAATTTTGGAGAAGGATAGAGGGTGATATAATACTCCCTACACTCTTGCTAGAATTTAATTGGGAGAGATAGACCTGATGTAGCTCTTCTAAAAGTCCCTCCACTTTTTTGAATTGAATATACAGGAGAGATTGGCCTTTTTAGGGAAATGTTGGCCCTTATGAACAACCCTCATAGAGATTAATAGGGATGAAAGAGAAATAAAGCACTAATATATATGTAAGCCTCTTCAGAAAAGGTTTTAAATAAATCCTGTTTTCCAAACTATTACAAAACCTTTACATCCAGTAAGGCCAATTCTATGGCAGACTTTCAGTTTCCCAAAAAGCGGTAATACAGAATGTAAAAGGGTTGATATTGATCTCCTGGGGTTTAAAGTAATTCTGTATGGTTTTCCATTAATTAACTAGGTTAATTAAAATAATAATGTGAAGTAAAATTTCACTTCAGCTCCAACTTCCTTTACATGTTCTGTCCTTTCCAAAATCTACCACTACTTTTTGACTGATTGACAGTAGCTATTCAGATATTATGACAATGAATACAGAGACTAATGAGCCTATATAGCAGACCTTTGAAACTGTGAGATCAAAATATGACTGTTCTCAGGAACCACCCAAAGAGTTTAACACAAGAAAAACCTCACATGGCTAGTGTGGAGCTACTGCTTGTGTGAAAACCCTTGATGAATGACAGAAACAGCTTGAAAAGGTGCCCAATTCATTGGAAATATGAGAATACACTCATAAATATGAGAATACACCCATAAATAAAACTAAGTTCAAATGCTCAGACAGATGATGGTGAAGGCAAATAATGTTAATACCTGCTTTCAGAAAACGGATCAAGGAAAGCAATCAAAAGGAAAGATTAATGGTTTTATCCCCAGATTATATGGAATCAGTTGTTGATAGAATCACAAAGGGTGTTTCAAAGCTCTGGTTTAATTAAGAGATAATCCAGAATTATCACGTTTAATTATTTTGTAAAGGTCGTTATGGCTTCTGCTTTTTTCAGCAATTTAAACAGGGTGGTCTGTTAGAATAGAAGAGAAAGAACATATTACGTCAGTAACAAAACTGAGCAATAAATGCTGATGTATGTGAGCAGTTGATGTTCTTCATTAGAGTATTTACAAATGAAGTTGTCACATTCTTCAACAGACAGAAGTACCAGTAATTAAATTGGGTGATTCTGGATTATTTTATGTAATCCAGTGTTTAAGAATGGTCATTATTGCAGAATCAGGCTGATCTTCAATAATCTCTAGACTAGGTAATTAGTCATCTTGCCTCACATGTGTGATCAAGGGCTACTTTTATGCAGGGCTCATTTTCATTGCTACTTCTTCCCCTTCTCCCCTTTTTTATTGGGAGTTAACTTAAAGATCTTGAAATAAAGTAGCCTGAATTATGATAAGATTTCGGCTTTTATTTTTATACACGAATGTTGGCGTTCAGCATCTCTTGCAAAAGTCCCAAAGCAGTTCTAATGTTTATTTGCCTGCTCTTTTCTTCGTGCCCCTCAATATCACAACATCTTTTTCTACTGAATACTAAAAAGCAATATTAATTATCCAACAGTAAGGAGAAGAGATTTTTTACTGGTATAAACAGGCTCCATTGACTTCAATAGAGCTGTGATAATTTATAACAAAAGAAGATCATGAAGTAAATTGCCTATTAAAACTAAATGAAATGTATCATTAATTGCATGTGGCATGTCACTTACAGTACTGTGTGGTCTAGGCATTTCTTTGCATGATATCATTACTATCTGGTAAAAGATCTGAAATCTGCTGTTGGAAAATTGGCTTCAGGTTAACCATAGCCAGTGGGTGTCTAAACAGACTAAGTGGGAGTAGTAAATCTGTTGCTTTTGTTACCTAATCTGTGTTAAATAGAAAAAAATTGTTGAATTGTTATTATTTTAATGCTAGATAATAATGAAGTACAATTTATGAAAACTGCTTTTAAATTTCTCTTTGATTTAAATTTAGTTGAATGAATTTCACCTTGATGAACCCATTCAATATTGGAAGCCTGATTCCTCAGAAAGCCAAGGTCAGTAAAAAATAGAAACAGCAATTGTTTTCACTCTCATTTGTGGAACTGGTACTGTGACGTATTCTGATTATTTGAATAGCTTGTTATTTTAACTGGATGACAATTTTGATTTTTCATCAGAGTTGTAATCTTAGACACAAAAAATTGAGGCAGAAACATTTAGCTTTCTAAAAGCAGGCATCTGGTACGAGGATCTAAAATACAGACATGGGAAGAAAATTGCTATTTGCAAAGCACGAAACAACAGCCAGATTGTTTCTTGTTCACTTACTGTGCACAGTGTGTGTTGGCACCATAACGCGGTAGCTCAGAAATCTCAGACTGTCAGGAAAAACAAACCATGCCCCACAGACAGAATAGAGGGTTGAAGAAAAGGCACGAAAAGGAAACCAGGAATTCATCTCCATTTATCAATAGAATGCTGTATTTGACAACAGTGTGGTGGAATCTACTTCTCATTCATGAGTCATGTTACTCCCAGTTACTCTTTTCTAGGCTGCTCTTGTCTCTTCCATCAGCTTACAGTACTAAGCTTGATTTAGTGGGCAGTGAAACAAAAAGGCACATCATTCATACTGATGCTTCTTAATTGCATTCTAGTCAGTTTGTTTTAAAGATTCTGCTTCATATTGGGAACTGAGAAGGTATTCTAGTTGTTGAACAATCCCAAATTGTTTCTTATTTGCATGTCCTTTCTGCTTATTTTAGGACAGTTTGCTTTTATAGAATTTTGGTTTTGCATGAATGAGTTACCATTTCTTCATTATCCTATTTTTTTCTTTTTATTAAATATCCAGTGAAATTAATTAATATTATCCTGAATATTATAATATTATCCGTTTGAAGGTCTGAAGCATGTAATGTAGTAACTTATGTGTTTGTACCTCAGCATTATTTGATAACATTGTAAAGCCAGGGCAACTTTTCACTGATGTGGCTTTTTCCTTGAGAATTTTTGCTCTGCATAAACCTGTCCTTTTTGGTTTTTTTCCTCTTTCCTCTGTTCTTTATATCTATGTACTTTCATGCATATTTGCAGCTATGCATAGGTCTACCACAGGCCAAACTGTCTAGAAGAAAAAAATGACTGATCAATGCAATAGATAGAGTCAAGTTCTTCAGCATGTAGTTTCACAAAGCACTCACCATGTCCACTGGAAGGCTGCCAGGTACCTGGAATGTGGTATGAGGGAATGCACAGAACAACCTGCACCTGCTGCTTTGTGAATGAGCATCCATTCCATGGTGCTATGGGGAAATTCTTTCCTGTTCCCATTCTTTTGCCACAGACTGAATTTTGGTCTTGGGCTCTTTCTTTCAAGGAATTGGGTGGTGCTCATACTTTTGGGTAGAGGAAGATGAGTACCGTGAGATGCCAGGGGTTTTTTTTGTTTTTGTTTTTTTTTTTAGCATAACTACAAAATATTTAGAAAATATGCAATTATCTACCATAAGTGCAATTAAACCACAAATTAATAAAAACACAGATAAAAGTCAAATGTATTTCTGGTACTGTAGTCTGATTTCTTAAATAATAAATGTGCATTTTAATCAAAGTAAAATGAGTGAAACAGCTAATCGCTGGACTAGACAACCCTTTCCAGAGAATTTTTGGCCCAAAACTTTAAAATAATTAAATTTAATCACATTAAATTCAATTCTACTGTGTGCCTAATAGAATTATGGTTCACATTTATGAATTAATACACTTTGTATCAGGTGTGACTACAGATTCTTTCTATAAATATATGTATAAATTTGTTGTTTCAGCTCTGCTTTCACCAGAAATGGTAGCTGTTACTGATTAGTGAATGTTGAAAATGGCACTGCCAGATTGGATGGCTGAGGTGTTCAGAAAATGGAGGTAACAGAACTGGATTTATAGCTTCTGAAGGGATTTTCACTGAACAAGTAATCATTCAGTGAACAAGCATTTTAAGGAGCAAGACCAATTGAGATTAATCCCAAATGGGCCCTTTTTACTTGGTTCCACATCTGTAACTTAAATGCAGGCCAGAAAAATTGTACACTTCAAACAATAACTGAACTTACGCAACAATGTGATGAAACAATTCAGACACTTAGGAGGTATTAATTCTTGCAGTCTAAAAGGAGGGCAAATTGCCTCCCTGTGCTTGTTAGAATGAGAGGGTCTACTTTGGAATAAGGCATTTTAAAGATGCTGTGGTGTCGATTGCTGAAGTGAGCATGAGCCAGTGTGCTGCTCTGTGATTATGGTTTTGTCTCCACAACCTAATTGTTAGGGCAAATGTCAGCATTTGTATGTGCAACTGAGCATTGAAAATGTGTAAATTTAATGGGTACTTATAATTATTGCAGGTGCACGATTGTGCCCATAAAGCTAGAGTTCTTCAAAAATACCTAGTTCAGCAAAAAAATTGCTTACATGAAATAAAATAAAAACCTCCTAGCACACCTCAGATCTTATCGCAGGAGACCCTTCAGGGCTCCTGGGAGGTGGTTTATTGGAATAATGCTAGACTGTCAATGTCAGGTCTTGCACAGAACAGTGGAAAATGGGCTAAGTTTAAGGAAATTTAAAAGCTACAGCCTTGTCACATTTGGGATGTTTTTCTTTGAACAGGGAAAAGAAATAGCTACATATATTCTTTCAAATAGCTAGACTCTTTTCATATCATCAGCAGTCTTGCATAATACTTTTTGACAATAAAATATAACAGCTATTATATTTACCCACATGCAGGTACTCTGCTAGATTTGTGACTGACTAAGTAGATAAGAGTAAAAGAAAATACCTTGAGAATTTATTCTTAATCTGATGAACAATATTCATAAAAAACAAAACCCTGAAAAAAATCATAAAGAACGATGTTTCATTTTGTCAGTTTAAAAATTAATTGTTTTGGTGTTTGCTTCAGAATCAATTGCTGCTTCAAAATTGTATGTCAAGGGTTAATGACCCTACATTTGTTTAAAAACTAGTAGTGAAAAGGAAAAGTGAGCAAACTTCCAGACTCAAATGAGTTGCTTCTTGGGTAAAATAAAGCCTCTTGCAAAATCCAAACCAATATATTTGTTTACATCTCTGAGTCTTCCCCACAGATAAGGTGTTCTCTGACTGGGGCTGCTGCCAGTGGAGGGTTCTGACCCCACCAGTGGCCACTGGTCCCACAGTACAGCTTGGGACAGCACCTAGGACTGAGAGCAGCTGGATATTGGATGATGTTACCTTCCTGAGAAAAACTGGGCCGGAATCTTGGAGAAACTGCTTTCTCTCAAACCATTGATAAGTTGTCAAAATTAATATTTTTACTGGATTTGTATGTTTGAAGAAAGAAATAAAATTGTCTGTAGTTTCTTTTCAAGGAAAATTCCTGAAAAGCTCAGAGGTTAGGCAGGATGTGGGAGACCTAGATTAAAATTCTCCTTTAGTCTTATTCTTTGCTGTCCAAAGAAGATTTAATTATTTATGGAAAGTGGGGCAGTTCAAACAAATTAATTTGGATACTGAATTATGACCAATCACCAGAGCCTGGATTTCATACAAGGTAGTCTGTTATTTACAGGAGGGGAAAAGTAGGGATTTAGTGCAGATCAGGAATTTCTGAACTCTCTCCTTGCTCTTATAAGAAGCAAATCCAGTTCAAGTTTTCATCTGTCTAAAGCCCAGGTCTAAGTGGAACTATGCTGGACTAAACATCTAAACCAGAGCTTTCAGTGCATTACTAGAATGAAATATTTTAAAAGTGTCCGAAAAATAGGATATAGTAGGGCAGAGAGAAGAACATTTTCAGGAAAGATAGGATCATTAGTCATTTATTGCAAAATTGCTTTGCTTCATAAGTCACAAAACATTGTGGATGACAAAGAGTTAGATATACTTCTATAAGCTTTCAGCTGTTGAAAGAGTATATCTATTAGTGTAGCTGGATTGTACTCTTTTTTTTCTTCCCAATACTTTTGTAACTTATTTCAGCTTAAATCAATACTTCCTTGGGAAAATAAATTGTCTACTTCTAATTTGACCAGTTTTTTTGAGCAGAGTAGAAAACAATATTTGTTTTTGCTTTGAATGCCGATGTGGGGATTCTAAAGATATAATTTTTATATTGCATTTATTGTACCTTCTGCCTGAAGAAATACTAAGGGAGGGGTGGGAGTGGGGAGGTGGTGGAGTTGGTGGTGAAGAGAGGCAGGGAGATAGAAGGAGACCAAAAAACCAAGAGCTTAATATATTGAAATATGTGGAAAAATACTGAAAAGCACCTTAAAAATATCAGTAATCACCACAAATTCAGAAGACATAACAATAGCAGAAGAAGAGAAGCTAGATGACCCAGGAATATCATGGGAGAGAAAACTTTGGATACAGTAGCTGTTGCTGTAAGTCCTTTAAATAAGACCTTCTTTGATGGCCCTGGGATAGTAATAGAAACAATAATAATAAATAATAATAATAATAGAAGAATAATTAGAAATAAATAGAAATAATAATAGAAATAATAATAATAAAAAAATAATTTTTGGTTTATTTTTGTAAGAAATAACTTGCAAAATAAGAATTAAATGAGAATTAAATGTACAAAGAGAAGGTGGCACTACAAACCTTGTTAGGCAAGCCTAAAGAGAGCAGGAGCAGTCAAAACAACCCATGTGTCCAGGAGAAGTGAGGGAAGTACTTTGTTCCGTGCCACTAAGCTGACAGGGGACATGTTCAGCTGCACACTGATCATCTTTCCTGGCTGACCTTATAATCTTACCACCAAAATGCTGGGTAAATAACTGCAACTTTAGATTTTCCCTCAGCATAGAAAGCAGGCAGGCGTTTGATTGGAATTCTTCAGTCAGTCTTTGCTGTGATAAGTGAGCTATGAGTAAAGTCAAGTACTGAAAGACATTGTTCATGAAAATTTACCAGTTAAGAAGAAATTTTGATTAAATGGAAAGCAACCTAGCATGAAACAGCCTGTGTAGGCAACACAGCCATAAACTGTCCTGCTTTGACTTGGTAGTCTTGGCCAAGGAGAAAATTTGAGACACTCAGAGACAACATTTTGTCTTTACATATATAGGCTCTTTTACCTGTGCCTACAAGGTACACTGAGTGTTGATATTTTCTTGTTGGTTGGCTATTTTATCACCATGCATTGCCCTGATGAATTCTGTTCAGAACCCCAACTGCTTTAATTTGTTTAATATGCCCTGTTGTATTCGTATTGCAAGAACTAGTCTTAACATAACCAACAATGTGACACCAGAAGTGACATCAGTACTCTTCAATTTCTTTTAATGTAAGGCTTCTACATCAGATCAGATCAGATCACATCCATGTACTTTTAACTTTATCACCTTAATTTTATTGCTTCTACCATGTAACCCGACAAAAACACACAGAGACTAGTATACTCTGGTCACTCATATCTTGTCTCCCTCTATTTTTCTGTTAACATTTTTCTTACCCTTTAACTGAATTGAACTAATGTACTCTGGAAAATAACGCATGGATTTTAGTTGCAAGGAGGAGATGTTAACTCTGTTGTTCACATTCAGAGTCCACATTACAGAAAGAGTGACCAAAATTTGTGTTTGTGTGCCAAAAAAAGTATTTGAAGCTTGATAAAAAGTGAGAATATTTCTAGAAAATCTCATGAGAAGTCAAATTCTGATGTTTTGATGTTCAACAATTATTTCGTATGGTTTTGAAACCAAACCAGGTACAGGAGGTACACTATATGTTCATCTGCACAAAGACCTACATTTCTGTCTGTCAAAGCAATGATGGGATAAATATCTACTGTCACTTTGGTCAACCAAACCTGACAATTAGAATGTTCTTACATCAGCATCTGGATTTTTTGCTATTACTCATGTGAAATGTAGCAGATTATATCGGTCTGCCACAACACGTCATATCGAAACTACTTTCTGTAAGTATCTTTAGGTGTTAAAGGCACTTTAACACTTTTTTGAAGGTAAGCAATATAAGAAGCTTTAGGGCTTTCTTCTCATCAGAAAGGCAAATTGCAGTGAAGACATCAAAATCTAAACACTTTTCCTATCAAAAAAATGGGGAATTTCGCTGCTATTAGTGTTGGTGGTAAGACAAAGAAGTCACTCTCCACAGGATTTTTGGAAGAGTAAAAGTCTGCTATAGGTTCCTCCATTACTCAAAGTAGTGGGACGATTGCCTTCTATTTATCATACAGGAATCTCAGTTTACTCTCCTTGGTATATGGCGTGTGCTTCAAGTGAGGTCAATTTATTTTGGAGAGCAGACAAGTGAAAGAAATTCCTTTGTGAGCAAATCCAAGACCATTGAGGAACTAGTCTGCTGTTTCAGAGAACTCTGGTTTTCAACTCTTATATCAGTTATCAGAATTTCACTGTTGTGGCTCTTGTACAGAGTAAAAGATAATATTCATTTTTTATCACTCCTTTCCTTCTGTTTCCATGCTGCAAAGGGCTTATTCCTGGTCCAGAAAAATATAAAGGGATGCTTTAAATAGGCAGCAGAACCATATTTTTGCTGTGCCACCTTCTGGATCTGGTTGCTGCCATCCTTCTCAGGTAATTTGAACCATGTTGGAGACCAGATTATGCTGAGAACTTTGTTTACGCTTCCCTGAATTTTGTTGGGCAATCAGCATTCCTTTGATTATTTTTGTGTTGTTTTCTTGTTAAACTTGTTTGAAACTCTGGCAATCTCTTATTTTGCACATTTTAGACAATTCCATTTTAATAATTTTCTAAGCAGAGGTGTTCTGGGTGTGTTATATAATTTGCCTTTCTATCTTTTTGTTTAGATTTACCAGGGTTATCAAAAGCATGATAAAGTAACTTGCTTTTGCCTCAGTCTACACGTCTTGTGAATGCGTATCTATTTTCTGTTTAGAAAACAGTCAGATGTGATCTTCACAATCTATGGTGTTTTCTCAGGAAATCATAGTTAATGCAATCATCAATGCCAGATCTCCTCTTTCTCAGCATTCTCATGTGTCTGAATGAATGACAAAAACATTTCTTCTGGAGTCTTAAAAGGGAGTAGTTTTCAAGCAGAAGCAAGATTGCATAAAGCTGGAATTTTTCTTTAATTTTTGTTCCGTGCAGGCCATGTCCAGCATAGGTTGGACCAATAGCCATGTCAAAAATCTTTTCCAAAGAGAATCATCCGGGCATGTATAGGTTGGTGTTGAAAGGATATCTTAGTGGGACATTATGAGTTTTCCTAACTGGCATTAAAAAAAACCCAAACAAACCAGAATTAATGAGATGATGAGCAAGGCAGCTAATCGGGTCTATTCTGCTGAATTTGGCTGAAAATTACGTGGCATTTTTCACCTGAGGATAAAAAGCTGAGTAGAGAGACCTAGTTTGTTTTTAAAAGTCTTCTTTTAGAGGAACTAATCTCATAAACACCCCAAAAGCTGTTTTACAAAACAAAAGAAAGAGGCTGGTACTTTCATTGGTATCTGCAATTTTCAGGATTACTTAGCATTTTTCAAATAATGCACAACTTTGGACTTCCAGATGTGTGTAGTTTATTTTCATTCCACCCCTAGTATCCAATGGTTTTGCTCTGGGGTTGTTTTTTTTTTATCTCATGGCTTTCCTTACTTCATCAGATATATGTGAGCGTGCAGGAATCACCTCTGTGGGGGAACAGAACTCTTGTAAATCGCAGTGACCTATCTGCTCAAAGAGGTGGATTTGGCAGAGCACGAAGGGACATGTGCAAAATGGTTCAATTTAACTGTACAGGCACTTCAAAAGTGTTCCTTAGAAAAGGGTGCTGTTCTATTCATTTATGAGAAAAGTGAACATTTATAACTGAAGGTTTAAGGTGGGGATGGTTTTCTACTTCTTGTAATTACCATTTGAATGCAAAAGTGCTATTAGTTTCTCTGAGCTGTGCCATGCAAGCGCAGGCTGTGGTCTGAAAAATATAGCCTCTTAATGGTTTGATATTGAAATCAAGGGATTTAGTCTCTTGAATTAGCAATTTATATTCTGTGTGGTTGCTACAGTAGTTGCTGCATTTAAATTATTTATGCAAAGGATTCTGTTCTTTATTTCAAAACACACTGATCACATGCTCTGCAAGGGTGAGTTTCCCTCTGAAATTCTGCACTGTTTCAGGAGTGTATCTTTATCCTGTCCCTGACTGTGTGCTGTGATGTAGACAAATTGAGATCACACAGCACTGCACCTTTCACTGACACTGGAAACAGAATCAGCTTTGTGCAGAGATAGGAGAATCTACCCGCAGCAGAGAATTCTCCTTCCATCAGTCATTAGCAGTTTTTGTAGACCATAGAACCGAGTCCTTCAGGGGATGAAACCAAGTTTAGAGAGTGATGTGTGCCTGTCAATACAGATCTGCTTTTAGGGGGAAGAGAAGACAAGAGGAATCCTTGTAGTTTCCCAAGAAAAAAAGAAGAACACAACAACACTGACAGTATTTAAGAACAAATTTAATAGAATTGATGCTTGTGGAAGTAAGCAAATAACAAACAGACTCTCCGTTTTCCAGGATGGTTGATTTGGCATGCTAAATTCTTCAAGCAGAGAAAATTCACTCCCATCTGTAGATCCATCACTTCAGCAGTCCCATATATATCCACTTACAATTCTGTTTATTTCAAAAAGCCAATTTTTCCTGGTTAAATTGTATCAACCATGTATAAATAATAATTTCTCCCACAAAAGTACAGTTTCTTTATGTATTTTTTTTCACACCATATGTGCTAGGCTCTTCAGTTAGTAATGATTTGCATTATTTTAGCTCAATTTTTTTTAGATCAAATCTAAGCAAAATATTGACCTACATGATTGGTCTGATTTTTCATGCGTGATCTGCCATAAAAATTAGCTTTTATACATCACTAATTTGAAATTAGGCCTGAAATTTGCATAAGTTGATGGCTGTCTATCACCTCTTTTGTCCTGTCTCTTTGAAAATGTTTTCTGTCTCTTTACTCAGAAAAATGTACCATCTTCTTAAAAAAAAAATTGCTTAAGTTCTTCCTTTCTTTCTGTGGGACCTACTTTAGGATACAAGCATCATAAGAATAAGGCTAAGAATAAGAGTAAATGTTTCTGTCCAAGCCTATGTTGGACAGATCTCTGCTCTGGTCTCCTCTCCAGCTGTGTCCCACACCAAAGAGCATGTAAGCCCTGGGTGAGCATGAGTGAATGTCTGCTCAGTTGTACTGCTCCCTGTTTGGTACCTGATGCTCTGCTTCTCTTCCTGATAGTACAGATCTAGTTACATTGCTAAACGTACCCGAGTCATGGGAATCTCTTTATCTGAATATTTCTTTTTCCTCCATTTTATTTCCCTTATCTTATAAAAGTTTAATCTTAAGAAGATGTAATAGTCTCTGTTGGCGAGGCATTGCTACCAGCCTCTGGACAAAAAAAAGGGTCTGGGGGAAGAATTCTGGTGCTCAGCAATAAGTGTGATCAGAGAGGCTACAAAAATCTAACAAGACTCATAACAGGGGACTTCTGCTACCCACTTGTAGTATGTACAAATGTATAGTGCTTGTGAAAACTATTTCTTTAAGTGGTTGCTTCTTAAAGTGGATGATTGCAGAGAATGGCACCAGAGGCTATCCTTGCTTAGTCTGAAGTGATTCGCCAGAAAGCTCATTCAAATCACAGCTGTAACTAAACACTGTGATAAAGTTCAACACACCTAAAGGACAGCAAGTGACAGAAGCAGAAAATATGCTATAAAGGGAGATTTCAGTTAAAAGAGGGGTCTAATAAAAAAAACAACAAACCCCATGTGTATAAGTAAATCAAGGAAAGTCTTCAGAAGTTTGAGAAAATTTTGTAAAAGAAAATTATGACTGTTTAAGGAAACAACTATTGTATTACTGGATATAAGCCACTTACTGCTGGCCCTTTGGTATAGAGGGTTTGCCAGATCAGAAAGGAAAGGAGTCCAAAATTTTCTGGGCTCTTGAGTCAGGAGAATGTCCCAAAGAAACTGTTCTGGCTGGTGTAAGAAAGAATAGATCAAATCAGATGCAACCTAAAGGAAAAACGGGATCCTGAAATAGTCAAGAAGCAAGAAAAGTTTCGGGTTTTTTCCTGTTTCTTTTTTTGTATTCTCTTTGCTAGAATTTTGGAAAGCTGGCCAAGAAAAATTGAACTGTTGCCAAGAAGGGAAAGAGCCAAAGAGGAAGCTAAAGTTTAGGCAGATCTCTTGTGACACTTTTATATTCTCGGCCTGAGGGGAAAGCCTGGCTGGTGGAAGCCAAAAGGAAAGCTGTCATGGATTTCCTGAGAGCAAGGCTTGCATACCTTGTCCAGCTCTAAACAAGTCTTATAAATATGCATGCCAAACTGTGTCCTTGGGCACAGGGACAAAACCTCCTCTTAGCATGACTTGAATTCATGTCTTCAGAGTGGAAAGGTTACACCACTAATAGCTGGTGTCAAAGAGTACCTTCAACCTTTCAGTTGCCAAAGGAAACAATATATAATAATCAGTGACTCTGGTCACATTTTAAGCAATATTTACCATTCATGTAACAATACAATTTCAAGACAAGAATGTGCACAATTTCTATCTTCTCTGCAAAATGAACTGCAACGAATTCCTTCTCAAGCACGTGAAAGCATCTTGCAGTTTGTACAGATAGGGAAGTTACTCTTTGTGTGTATGTGCTGCTGCTCCACAATTTGCAGAGGTACTTCATTGTACTTTCACATCCATTCTCTTTTCAGAAAGGAGAAATAAGCCTAAATGATGCTTCTTTTCTCATGGCCAGAATTTTGACCCCTTATTTACCCATCAAATTCCATAATGATATAAGCAATGTCAATGAACACAAAATAATTTATTATGCAAATCGAGTTTCTTATTCACTGCTTTAAAGAATTTAAGGTTTAGCAGCTGGAGTTCTGCATGGTGCCAATCAAACTGCTGGAATGTTTGCTATGATGGAGTTGTTGATCTTGCTCAAGCACACTGAATAATTGTCATCTGAAGAAAGAGGCTGCACAGAGCTACATTTAATGGTACCTAAAAGCAGAAGAACAATTTTAGTGCCAGTGGGGTTTAAGCAACTTATGGTAATTTACTGGATTTGATTAAAGATTTTTTTAGTCATGAGAAGAAAATAGATATTAAATTGTCAATCCTAGTGATAAATGATTATGTAACAATGTTTTACTCTAATAACAATATTTGTTTAAAGTAAATAGTTTATTCCTATAGTCATTGACTTAAGTTAAACTCTAGCATGTAAGTGTGGTTTTATTTATTTAAATACTACTGCAGCCTGCTATGTGGAAAGTATTAGCAAAATGTTTTTTAATAATTTATGAATACTCAGTTTATGTCAATAAATTTTCCAAAAAGGAGACATGAACTATTGTTTCAAGGGAACAAGCACACTGGAGAAGGTTTTCAAGCCCTGCAACATGATTATGACATAATTACTTTTTTAAGCAATAAGAATATGTAAATACATATGTTAGCAGAAATTATTGGTTTCTTGCCTCAGAAATGTGTACATCTGGGATTGCCTGTCCAGATCAGAATCTTTATGTTTTGTCATATTTTCTTCTTAAAAGAAATGACTATTTAAAATAGAAAACCCTTTTTAGTTATGAATCACCAATAAATTGATAGGATTTACTTTGATTTAGCCATATGACAATTTTCAATAGATAGAAAATATTTTCATTTTAATCACACAATTTTGTTACTTTTTTCAACACCTGTGATGTGTTATAAACCTATAAGGGAGAGAAGTGGGTTAGTTAATGCTAAGTGTGTGTGTACAAGAGTGTCTGGAGGTCCTAATTCAAGTCATGTCAACAACTTAATTTTTTCTTGATATTTGCTTAAAATTTGTTGTCTGTAAAAAGGTGATACTACTTTTTGCATATTATAGGAGATGTGAAGCTTCATTAGAGCTTGATAACATGAGAAATTAGCTATTCCTAAATAATTCCACATGAGAATCCATTTGCAAAGTTAATTATGTTGAAAGGGAATTGCTTTTCAAAGTGGAATAGCTATTGAATTTAGAAAACACTCTTCCTTAATACAAATAATTTTTTAGCTGGGCTAACATGGTCATTCACTAAGGTTTTCCTAAGTGTGGAAAATCAAATCAGAAGATTACAGTAACATGTCCTATTCTTATGTGTTCAAAATACCACATATGGATACCTAACTGATGCCTACAGAATCCTCTGAGAGTGTCTACATGCATATTGTCTTAAGTAGTGATGTTCTGCTGGAGCAAGATGTATTTGGTAGCTATTATAATTCAATTTCTAAGAAAGAGGCTTGATGGCAACTTTAAAAGAAATTTTGTCATATTAATGAATATTCCTGTGACATTATCTTAGCCGCTTTAAAACAATTCTCTAGTAACATTATGATGTGGGAAAACACTTCTTGTCAATTCTGTGGAGATAAACTTGAGAAAAATGCAAATGTTGCCAGCTGTTATACTGTAATGAAGTCAATGACATTATAGGGTTTATTTGCACCCCAATTCTGATAAAACTCTAAAAACCAAAGCTCTTTCCAAAGAAGCTGTTGAAATCTGTTAATTCAAGGTGTTACCACCTTGGCATGTGTATTGCCATGCATAGGCCTGCACGAAAAGGTTGCATAACCTTTGGGCCAATACCATGTTGCAGAAAACTATAAAATGAATGGGAACTAAGAAACATCTTAGTTTATCGATCAATAAAAATATTTTCAATAGCATCTACTTTCCATTTAAAAATAAGTCTGACTCAATGATATTGAATAGCAAATCACCACATGTGCAACCTATCCAGACCCTTCAACAGACTTTTTTCCACATTTCTATTGTTGCTGCAAGACAAAAAAAATTGAATGATCCTTAGTGGGCTGTAGGGGGCTTCTCCATGTGGAAGTTACTGTGGAATTGTCTGGTGTGGAATTGACTGGCATGGGTTTAAAGCTCAAGGAGTGTGCTATTCTGAAGAAGTTATTCATAAAGACCTGAAATTAAACTTTTTGTGCAGTTAATTTTACTGAGCTATGTATGGAAATGGAGTTTTAATCCATAATAATTGTATGTAGGAACATGAGGGAGAAGTGTTGGGTGAAAGACCAACAATCTTCTGATAGTGGTGGCCTTCCTGCAAGGCAATCACTATCAGTTTGACTCCTGAATTCCCTATTTCTCCTCACTGGCACAAAACATCATTCTACAAAGTTCCACAGGAAATGCCTACCCAATGCTACTTGGCAGACAGTGAGAAATTGAGCTAGAAATGGTCCTGATACCTCCTGGTGTTGAGGCAGTGCACTGTGCCATGCACCTGGGATTGTGGTCCCTGGGCTGGGCTGCTGGAAAACATGTCTGGAGTGGGCTGTGTCAGACTTCCAGGCCCACAGTGGGGTCTCCTACCATGGCAATTAGAGAATGTGTGGAAAAATGGTGGGTACTTGTGTTTTTCCCTGAGGCAAACAGCTGGAAAATGTTTCAGATCTTGTAAACGTCCAGGGCTATTTGAGAGTCGATATTATTTTTGGTGTGAAATCTCTCAGTTTTGTGAACACCTACCAACCTCCCTCTTTTCCAGCACATGAGACAGTTTACCATGAGCCAGGCCTTCCATGGTCACAGGTAGGAAGGCTGCAGGTGTCTGAGCTGGATTGCACGCTGCGTGTGCCTGGCATATCCAGGAGCAGAGCTTCTCGCGGCTGGCAGTGCCCTGGCCTCTCTCCCTGCTGGAGTCCACAGGTTGTGTGCAAGTAATTGGCCAGAGAAAAAGCTGCCCAGTTGGTGAGCTGTGGTACAGCAGGCAGCCTGAGATGGAGACCAAATTAATAGGTGAGACACAAAGGGAACCACTTCTCACAGCTGCCATTGCCTGGAGCCTGTTTCTTATGTTACTGAAACAGAAGGGAAACCTGGAAAAGAAGGCAAACTACATCTTGAGCATATACACCTTGCATCCTAGTATGCAATTTCTTCCTTAGAGACTAAGCAAATAGGACCATTGGTTTGGGGGTCTTTTTTTCCCCCCAGGTATGTTATTTACAGTCCCTTCCCTTTCATAGGGTCCTACCCTACAGGATTTTTCTATCTGGATTTTTTAGTTCCCTGGGAGAAATAAGGCTGGCAAATTTAATCCTAGGTGGATGGCTGGGTCAGAACAGGGATTTAGTGAACAGTTACCTCTCTAAGGATGAGTCAGGAGGCTTTAGAGGATTTTGAACCAAATGAGAGATTCAGTGGTACACAGATGAGTTTGGCATTCACAACAGCTGTAAGTAGAGGATTCAGGGGTGTGACAGACAAAATTTGAAGGAAACAAGTGAGAAATAACATCTGGCTGCTTGAGCATGTTTTTGAAACAGATGGCTCAAGATGGTACTTATTTTTAGCTGACTTATGTAAGAAACTTCAAGAAGAAATGGGAAAGGAGACAAGGATTTTTTGGTGAACTTCTGATAGACAAAATAGGTGAGTTGTGACAAGGTGAGGCATTTTCAACTCAGGAATTAGTGGTAGGATGGGTGTTTGGATGAATGAGGATATGATGATCTTTGCTATGGCATGAATCCAACGTTGCAGTGCTTTGAAGACGTGGTAATGCCAGAGGAGATTTCTAATGTTGTTCCAAGCCACTCAAGGGGATAAGAAGTCATCCACATGGAGAAAAGAGACAGGGCCTTGGATCATTTATAAGAATTGCGAGTGGGCTCATAGGAAAAATATTTGGGACAGAAGATAAAGGATAATCCCCATGTTTTTACAGTAGGTTGTCTGAAAGACCATCAAGTACCCTCTCTCCTTCTCTACTAGTCTTCTTTTTAGACTACTGCCGGAAAGAATTAGCAAGAAGATCAAAACCTGGAATTAAATTTCAAGTTTAGTGAGATGGAGAAAGTTCAGGTTTAACAGCTCTTGCTGGAGGGTTCTGGGATTCAAAGGTCTTCTGGTTTATCCTTCCTTGGCCAGGAATCCATACAGAATTTAGTTTGTGTGGACAGAGAATTTGGGACTGTTTGCCCTTTCACATTCCTCTCTCAGCTTTCTGAAACACAGCATCCTCACACTGTTTCGTAGAAAATTTTTTCCCTTGCAGAATGTAACTTATAGCTTAAAAAGTAATCAGTTGAAATACAAACCAAACACCCTTTAACATCTGTCTGTTTCTCTAGGTCAATATTTAAACAAGAAGCCTGGAAACCTCAGAGTTCAATTTTGACCTGTAATTCGTATGCCTTAGACTTAATGTTTCTTGGACTTTAAAAGCTCGGAATTTAGAGTGGACACTCTGGACCTCCTGCTGCTGAATCTGTGCACTGAAGTATTGCCTCAGAGGAATTTACTGCATTTGCTAGTGCTGATTTGACATTAGGCATTCAGCAATTCAGTGAGTGTGCTGTGCTATAAACGTGTTCAGCATCCTTTTTTTATGCTTTAGAGAAATGAGATGAGCAAGAGGAAAGTGTGCCACCCCTACTTTTACTATTTTTATTGGACTCTACCCTAACATTTAAAATACCAACACATTGACCACAGAAGTGACTCTCCTTCCCCACAGCCACCCATACTTCCTCCCCTACTAAAATATTAGAAGGGCAGAAATTCAAATGAACTGACTGTGAAATCACTGAAGTTGCACAAACTGAGCAATTGCTTGATAGCAGCAACAGAGTTGGTACTTGCAAAAACACATAATGAAAGTGAACTTGCAAGCTTATCTTTTACCCCAGGCAGAAGGACTTTTAAAAAGACAGTTATTGTTTTAGTGAAATGTTTGGACAATAAACTTCCAGAAACTGAAACGTAGGATGCACTTCGTTTATGCAGAAACCTGATTAGTATTCTTTACACACTATTTATCCACTGGATCTTGTTGCAGAGCCATTGACAGGATGTGTTCCTGTGACTGGACAGGTCTAAAGTGACTCTTTTTTCTTTGAAAAAGGTATAAATTCTTTTAGATACTATTCTGCTTTAAATTATATGAATCAAAAAAGGTAGTTTATTGCTTAAGGGAGTAACAGGATAGTGCTCCTACTTGGAATTGAGGGTTGTATATCAGATACTTTTTATTTTATGTGGACTTGTAAAATGCTTTTTTTCCCCCTTTAAGTATGAGTGTTAGGACATAAGCCATAAGTTATCCTTCAGCAAAAGGCTTCTATTATCTATAGGCATATATTTAAAAAAAGAGAACATTTCAGAATCTACTCCTTAAACATCAGTTGTACAAAATATACCTTGATAAAATAGGATATTTTCAGAGTCTAAAACAAGTGATGGTGGCATTTTAATAGACGATATTCTTCCCTATTTTCCAGTATTAATTAAATGAGTGTTCCTGTGTAATTGTCCATGATGTTGGAGTTGAATTTTTTCACAGAAGAGTTTAATCAAGATATTAATTACTTGTCATTAAAAATAGTCTCCTGATGATATTTTCAAGAGGAAGAGGGATAGCTCCATTGTTCTATCTAAATTCAAGCTCTGCTAATTGCACTGGGCTTATCTAAATTATACCAGCTGTAGATTCTCATGAATGTGCTAGTGACTGATATGTTCCATCTTCCATATTTTCATATCTTGCCAAATTGATGTCTAAATGCTGAAGAATGTTTTTGGGCCCACTCCACCTCATTCTGTCATTCAGGAAATGGCACCCACCTTCACCCCTGTGAAAGTATTTCTACAGTTAATTAGAGAGAGAATAAGGTAAGAGTCATTCTTGTGCTGCACAAATTAAATCCAAGCAGTCATGTGAGGTAATGTGCAGCAGCAAAAGAAAAGAAAACAAAATCCATTTTTAACCTAGAAAATTAGTCTAAGGAGGAAAGTTGACAACCAGTTCTGAAAACTGTAAAATATAAAGGTTAATAGACATCCAAAGTAAAAGTATACCTGCAAACTTAATTCCTTCCTCTAAACAACTGCTTTTAGTTATTTTATACATTTGATGTGAAGAGTGAGAAGTAAAGCCAGGAAGGTAAAAGGGTTTCCATCAAGTTTAAGGTTATTGGATACTGGGAATGTTGTTTCCTTTTTCCAGTGCTCAGGAATGCACATGCACCAATAGAAATGGTACACATTTTCTTATCAAATGATGTTTTCATCCAAGTGGTCACATCTTTCTATCTAGGTGTGTTGGACAAGAATTTCTAGTAATTTCCTTTCCTAATGTATAGGTTGGAACCTTTAACTCTCACTTCCTTCATTTTTAAAGCATATTTTTCCTACTTCAATATGCAATTTTAATATTACTTTAAGATAAAATTTAATACTACATGTCCATAATTGTAGTAAAAAAAACCCAACAATTTTCCAAGGTAAGTAAAAAAGTGATCATGCTGACTAAAACTGTTATATCAGTAAGACAGAAATATTAGATGGGTGGGTTCAATGACCTTGATATCCCCTTTGTAACTGTTGCATAATGAGAAACTTTGAACAGATAGTCCATACCAGCCAGAATGCTTCTATGAAATCATCTCCTTCAAAAATGGTAGCAAAATGGTTTAAAGCTTCTGCCAGGACATCTTTGCAAAAAGTTTCAGTATTCAGGATATTCAGCACAGACCCTTCCACATTACTTTGTGGTCCCTAGAGAAAATACCAAAGTAAAGCTGCAGAAGCTTCAAATTCACAGTATCACCGAGGAGAAGTATCTAGCTGTGGGTACATTTGAAAATAAATAATTTTACTTTCTCCTGTTTATTCTCAGTGCATGAAGATGATTTTCCAATAATTGAGAAACCAAACCCAAGAACTGTACTGGTATTGAGAAAATATGAGTAGGCTCTCTTAAGTCCCTAAAGGTCTCTAGAACATTTTTAGGCCCTAAATAATTATGAGCAGAAATTAAGCTGCTGTGGCTTCCAGGGATTATTTTCTGTAATGATTAATCAAAAAAAAAAAATCTTTATTTCTTGGTAAACATGTCCTTGTTTTTACTAAGCACAAAATTAACATGACCTGGCCAACAGGATAAAAATGAAAATAGATCAGGTGTAACATCCTGCAATATAATTGAATAATATTTAATTCAACCAGTGAATTAACTTGGTTTTAAAAGAAAAATATACTGTGATGTTGCTAAATAGTTTTATCAATTTGTGTGTTCTTTTGTACCAAATTTTGTATTAACTTTGGGTGCCTTTTTCTAAAAACTAAGTGTGCCAAACCATTTGTGAAAACCCCTACATGCACACACGTACACACACTGTCAACACTATAATTCCCCGAGTCAAATTCAATTTTGTTGATTTATTTTAGCACCTGCATATCAACTGTTTCCTTCTGAAAGCCTTGACATTTCCTTCTGTTATGTTCCATGAGGAAAAAACAAAGCTATAAAGCAGCTCCTTTCCATGCATTTCACTGCCTTATTTTCGTGAAGCTCTGGCAAAAAAAAAGAATTTCCACTTCAGGTTTTCTAATGTATCTTCAGAGTCATATCCAAAGCAGAAACCATTTTATGAGTGACAATGTTGCAAAAATATTAGTAAGAGATTTGTACTTGTCTAAAAGAAAAAAATCTCTCCCAGCCTGAAATTGCAACATCCATGTTTTTGCCCTTCTCCAAATCTTCACATACATTAATACTTTAAAATCTTACCAAAACTTTAAGTGATTTGATAACCTACCTCTCTTCAGAAGCTTGGTGTTTTTAAATAACTGAAGCTGAAACTTGGGGTGTGTGTCTGGGCTTTTTGACCAAAAAAGTGGGAGGGTCTGAATAAAGAAATTGAAAAAAGGACCAAAAAAGGTCACAGGATAAGGCCATTTTCACAGCAGTTCAGTCTTCTTCTGGTTCTGGACTAGGAATTAATCTATTTATTCTAACTGGTGAGCTACTGTTTGACAAGAGTTCATCCCTAGGGCATTGGTTTAACACAGGGGACTAAATTAAACTTTTAAAAAATAATAATCCTCTCTGGCCCCTTGACCTAGTACTGGCCCATGAAGTTGGTAAAAACACTTATAAATTCTGGTTCCTATCTTCCAAAGTCCATTTTGTCCAGGTAGTAAGTTACAGTAATTGAAAATTACACAGTTTTACACTACTAACTTCCAAGTGGAAACAACTGTGTTGCAAAATGCCTGCTTTTTAATGACTTATTATTTTAAATTTTTATATATATTATATAATCTGTATTTAAGAAAAGTGTGCTATTAGTTTGCGATGGGGAAAGAAACATAAAAGGAACTAAGGACTTAACTTTATGATCTGGACAGTGATAAATGGGCTGTTTGTTACCCGATCCCACATGAAGGAAAAATTTGAACTCATTTCGTTAAATACGTGTCTGTATAGACATAATCACCACTTCTGACAGTTTTTAAACCTCTGTTTTCTTAGCTAAAACATCAGTAGATCAGGTTCTAAGACTTTTGTTCTAATGAACCAAAACTGAAAAACAACCCAGGGCTTCCTGTTAAATCTAAGTCATGGAATTCACATTTCATCTATATTTCCATTTCAGTGAAACGACCTAGTGTTTCTCTAGAATTATCCCTTTTCATAAACAGTCACACCTACTCAGCTTTTTCTTCATGAACTTACCACTACCAAACCAACACCTCTATGTCTGGTAGTCTGCAGCAGAGACATATTTTAAAGGTAGAGACATACAGCTAAATGGAATTGAATTAGAGCTACTGAATAAATGGAAGGTCTCCCTGACCACTATCAGACTTTTAGAACTCCTCATCACTGAGCTAATGCATTTTATCACCCAACCAGGGCAGGTCAGCTGTGCCAGCTCAGCTGTCAGTATGCAAATTATTGATCAGGGTAAAAATGATAACCTGTCATGAGTCCAGAAACTTATTATGAAAATCTGAAAGAAAAAGTGCTTTTACAAAAGGAAGATAGACTAATAGTTTAAAAATCTTTAATCCAAACCATATTTTCCTGATATAAAGGTTAGTGAATGTCAACATGACAACCAGATACATATGTGGGCTTTTTTTCATGCCATACCCCATCCATATTTACGCCTTCTTTTCAAAATCTAAGTGGAGAAAAGAAGGCATGTGTACTTTTCAGCAGTATTGCCTATTTCACCTCAAGCTTCCACGAGTACCTGTCTATGCTAAATAGTTTAAGAATGATAATAACCTTTGCCACAATATTTAAGGTACTGTTGTGAAGATTGAGTTCTAGAAAACAAAACTTGGCAGTAAAACCACATTCTGATGTCTCCTCTTTGAGTCTTAACTTGTTATTCAGCAGGTTTATGTTGCTGCCAGTGATTTAAAGCCAAGTGGTACAGCATATTAGAATACTGATGTTTATGGAATAAATGCAAATCAAACATGAAAACATAGCTGGCACCTCTGAGTATAAAACATCAATGTTGCTGTTAAACTGGCTATAGATACCAGAACAAAACATGTTTGACAGTGAAAAAAGTCCTTAGGCAATGGAGCTGGCGCCATGTCAAAGGGAGAATAAAACCATCTTTCTATTCCACATGGTTATTGATCACTGAGGCAAAATTTCTGTAAACAAAAAGGAATTGACTTCGTCAGCCTCTCCCACTCTGTCTTTTCCAACCAGGCCATTGACATCTTTCAAAAGCATGTAGTTTGTCACTCGAAAGCTATATAAGGCTTCAAAGGAAATGTTGCACTGGAGAAGAGACTTGGGAAGGAGTATTAGAAAAAAGCATTCCCCCCGCCCCAAAGTGTTTGTTTTCTAGAGCAGTAAGATATATACTGCATAGCTTTTCACTAAAGTTTTGATGATTCAGCTGTTTTGTTACATTTTGAAATAAGATAGGATTATATGTGGGGTACCCTTGAACAAAGAAGTGACTTTTGACTTTCAATCTGGCTTAATAGTATGGCTTTGCTGTCTCAAGAAGGTAGTGAATCTTATTGCCTAATTATAAAATGCCACTCTTTGAAATCCATTTAAGTATCATTTTATTAGATTTCTTGTTTTGGTAGGGCGTTTAGAGTCAGGACTAGTCATTAATATGTATCCAGTTTGCACGTGAACATGGTGCACAAAGAGTGAATTAATACATATTAAGACAGGGAATAGCTGAAGGAGAAAGGCAGGGAGGGGGGGCAGGTGAGCAGAGAGGCTGAGTGAGACAGAGACAAAGAGAGAAATCACCTTCAGGGACCAGAACCAGCAGAGTTCCAGGTCCAGAGAACTTTCTGGAACAAGTGCAAGGCTTCCTCTTTCAAAATGGATAAAATAGAAGGAAACAATGTCCCTGGAAGGCAAATTCGATCCCTAAACTTGGGATGTGGCTTTAATATGTTTATTTTACAATGCTCAAATTTTAACAGGCTTCTGAAAGTTACATGGACTTAAACCATGTTACATCATCAGACATACCACTAGAATTTTTGTGGTTAATTAACAGATGATATTACCAGAGGGGAAGTTTTAGAGGTTTTTTTTTTTTACGCTAAGCAAAACACAAATGTTGACATAAGGTATCTTTCATATTCTTTTATACCAGATATTTTAAAAAAATGTTGTTGCTATATGTTATTAAAAAAAATAAAGTATATTCATATTTTATTTTCTTTAAACAAATAAAAATCATAAAATATTTCTAAAGGTGAATTACAAAGTAGAAGTTAAATGCTATTTCCTAGATTTAATGTATTTACATTTACTGAAAAAAACCCTCAATTTCCTATAGCTCACTAGCTACTGTTCCATCCATACTTTTCAAACTATATACTAGTCTGCTTTCCACATCATTCATGAACACTACCGTAAAAAAGCTTTCAGGCTAAATTAATCATTAAGGAAAGATGGAAGTTTAAGTAAACTTTTAAAAAGCAGTTGCCAAATATTAGTCTGAGGTATTTTTTCAACAGTTTAAGTTATACATATTGGTCATTTGGCTGTATTCACCAAAATGCCTAACATTATGCGAGTTAAAAATTTTCAGGGAACACTTCTTTCCTCATCTGTTATTTCTTCTTTTGTATTAGGCAAAGAATACACAAAGCTTCTGGCTAATTTTCTCTCTTTTTTTTTTTTCTTTTTTGACAAATTTTATACCAAAATAAACATGAGGTTTTCTCAGGGAAGGAATTCACTTTAGGGCTGAGAACACAGCTTAAATGGGCTCAGCTTTCAGTTGCTTCAAAGTACTGTTTGACAAAATCTGAGTTTGACTGGCTTCAAAAACACCTTGCTTTATCTTTTTTTTTTTAATTTTTCAGTTAATTTGATCTGACAATTACATGATATATTTGTACTTGCATAGGAAGCTTTTCCCACTGCAATGCTTTACCACAATGAGAAATGGCTACCAGCTGATGCGTGTTTACTAATACTGACCCAGTATTACTATTATTATTGCATAAATGCTTGCCTGTACCAGCATACAAATGGTCATCACCAGAACCAAGAAACATTTTTGTTAATCAGCTCTTGAGGAATATAGTGGGCAGGAAAAAACTCCTCAAATTAAATAATGCTGTTTTCTTTTTATTAATTTTTTCTGTTTGGATAAAGCTGAGGCCATAAGCGTAGTAGCAGTGGATAAAACTTGTACCATTTCCTGCACTATTTTTTAGGAATAAATCCAGATTTAGAGATGGGGGTGGGCAGTATGACATATTTGGGAAGTGTTGGAATTGAATATGTATGTAACAGGTTCCATTAGGCTGTCTTTTTCTTTCATCTCAACAGCAGTATTTATATCTTCATTAGCATTGATTTTTTGTTGGTTGAAAGGAAGAACTCATTCAGAAGACTAGACGAATATAGCTTAGTTTAAATAAATTATTCTTATATAATTTTAAGACAACAAATGAAGACACTCAAGGAGATGGAAAAATGGTTTAACAAGAGTCGATTATATTTGACAAAAGTAGTATATTTTTCGGTAATTCATTTTGTAATCAAAGGCACTGTCATATATTTTCCAGTAGTGATTTCGCTTGAAGATCTTTCAGTTAACCTGGGCTTCAGAAGAAATATGTAGAAGAGGATGAACAAGGCAACGGGGGGAAGGCATTGAATGTATGCATACCCTACTTTGGAAAGCTTTGCAAAAGTGGGTCTCGGGTCTGACTGGATTCAAAATTTCACAAAAAGTAGAAAAATGACAATAAAATAAAAATATAAGGTATAATCAGAGGCAGTTCCAAAAAGAAGAACTGAATAACCTAATTAATGATAATTTAAACAATATAACATTCCATAAAATACCATGCATGATCACGCATGTGAATAATACGTATGTTTTAATTTATGGAGGGTTTGCTGTAAGCTATCAACACGATTCAGCTCTGAAAACAGAGAAAGCAGATAACACAAGGAGAGGCATTTTCACTAGAGAAAGTAGGGAAAGATACTGGATTCAGTTCAGAAGAGAATGGGTTCAGTTCTGCTCCCCTGTCGTCTAGAAGTTCAGATTCTCGTGAGTATAGGAAAAGCTATTGGCTGATTACAGTTTGGAGAGCTAATCTTCTGAGAGGAGGCTAGAACAGATTATCTTAATTATGGTAGTGAAATGAAAGGTTGGAAAATATTTTTTCATTCTAAAAAGCTCATAAAGTTGATCACTAGGGAATAAAGTGACTATTTTAGCTGAAAACTAGCGCTTGGCATATGAGCATAGTGGTCATGTATAGGTCTAGGGTGGAAATTAGTATAAAAGTTTTTAACAATTAGATGAGTGAGATTTGGACCAGCCTACTACTTTGCAACACTAGCAGCCAAAAATGCCTACGTGATTTTAAGGGGAAGCTTTAGAGGACTGTGCTATGTGATTTACTTCAAGAAGAAGAATGTATATTTGATATAATGGGTGGCTCTTTCAGGTTCTTGCTATCAACAAATTGAAACAATCAATCAAATAAAACATAAATTGAAAAAAAATTAAGATATTAGTGACAGTAATATTTAGGTTATACATTGCAATCATTTACAATACAGTAGCAGATACTTTAGAATTATAATCAATTAAAACAAACACTTTGAGTAAAAAAGAATGTATTCCAAATTCATGGTCAACACTATTGCTATGAGTTCTCTAATCAGATTACAGCTACTGTGGACCCCATCAAATTGTATAATTACCTTCCCAGGACTGAGAGTCTTCAAAATCCGTTTGCTAAAAACATGTTGCAGTGTTATAGACACACTTATTTGGTTTTATTGTACTTATGCTAGGTTGTGTGCAAGGTATAATGGATATTTATTCTCTTGGAAGAGTGTGATTAGAGGGGTGGGTTGTGAAAACAAGATACATTTCCCTGTTTGTGCTAAAACTAGAAGCAGATTGAATTCACTAAATTTTAGTAGGTTACATAAAAATCAGAATTTTCTGACAAAACAATATAGGGTGAGTCTTCTAAAAACAATGATTTTATGTTCTCAGTGAGTCATAAAACTCCCTCTGCAAAAGTGTGGTATTAATTAGACACCCAGCAATAATTCATTATTGTGTTGTTAGAAGGCTATAAATAGGGCAAAAGGCAAAGTCAAGTCCAATGTCACCTAATAGCACAACACATTAGCAAGAATGAAAAAATAAATTTCCAATGTATACTAAGTTACAAGCAATATGCATCTCTATATGCTGATTTGTTTTTACTCATGAAAGAGCTCAGGGGCAACTAGAAAGATATTACGTTGTTAGTGTTTAAATTTGCCTAAGATATCTAGCAGTACAGAACAAGGTTTGAACAAGGATGCCATCTGATCACATGAAATAGTCTTCTCTGAATGGTAAATAATTTGGTTTCAATTTAGTATGAACAATTGGAGCTCACTGGCTCTTTGAATAGTCTTAACTATGCTGAAATGATCTGTTGTATGTAGGGGTTTACTAGAACACAAATAATTTGGAGAGTTGCCTCAGAATTGTTTGGAAAAATTTCTTTTTGGTCTTCAGCTGTGCTGTTCTATTTTCATGGTAAGTTTTTTGTTCCCCAACTTAGCCTTTCTTAAAAAAAAAAAAGCCTGTGTGTTCCTAATGCCAGTTGAATTACTTAAGCAAGCAAGTCTGAGCCCAGATGTAAAAACTTAGGGAAAGAAATTGATAGTCCCCAACAGAAAATAGGAATTATAGCTGTTTTCTTTTCTACGAGACACTTTCTCGTAGGTCTCAGTTTGGCAGAATACTGGGACCTAAGAGAAGGCGTTATTTCAAGGAAAGAAATAGTTCTAGTTTATTTCAATGGAACTACTTCTGTACTAAGGAATCACATGGGTTTAAATATCTTACTGGATCAGCCTTTTAGGTTTCGGAATTTTCACTGGCTGGATGGGGACTTACTATTGGGTCATTGTTTTTACTACCATGGCAATAAAATTTGAAACCCCTCCGAATAGACTGAGATGGGGAGTTCCAGACTAAAAATGGAAATGTGTGAGATTCAGTTATTGTTCATGCATTTTCCTCACACTCAAAGTTTAAATCTAGCAAGCAGTTATGCAGGCATTTTCCCTAGGCACACTTTTAACTGTGTGTAAGCATTTGTATGGATGGTCCCAAGTCATCATGATTTTAGTGATGGCTTAGTTCTATAAACCAAGAATGAACACTTTCTACTTAAAAAAATGCATCTGGAAACTCTGGACTTATTTTGGTGATGTGGAATACTTTGCATGGGGTAGTAACTTTCTTAGCACAGATTCCCATTAGACACTCCTTCCAGTGGCAGTGGGATTTCTTTTGTCTCTCTATTATGGCTCAGACATAAACCAAAACTGCATATGAACACACTACTGATCAACTGAGCATTTGTTGCTAACTGCACACGTACTCCATCTTGAGCCATAACGTGTTGGCTGAAACCTCTTTCCCTGGGCCTGTCGTGTTCAGTTGAAGCAGAGTAAATCTCAAAGCTGTAATAATGCAATCATGTGCAAGAGCCCTTTTAAACAGAAATTTGGTACTTTTCTTGAAGAAATTTATGGCTTTTGAAGTTCAAGCACGATATGCAAGTACAACAGTGCTTTGTTTTTTCATCAGAATGCAGTAGATTGGGCCGGGCACAAAGCATCTTATCTGAAAAGCATTTTTAATGGTCTCTTCTGGCAAGACTTTTTAATGGCAGGGTATCCTCTTGGTTTTTTGGTTTTCTCATTCAAGGAATCAGTCCTGCATGTTAAAGTTCCTTAATGTTGCTGGTATTAAAATACATTATATGATGGCTCTGCTTTGAGCAAAATGGTTGAACTGAACTGTCTCCAGAGGTCCCTTCCAAGCTCATAAATTCTGAATCCTTGAGTCAAAACTTAAATTTCAGTCACCTTGAAGGTGGGGCTATCAGTCACATTCAGGCATTGATTTCTTCTTTACAAAAGATTAAAGGCTGCATTTGCTGCATGATGGGAACTTACAGGACTGTTGTGCAGTGTGTATTTCTCTTATTGGTTTTTCAGTGCAACATGAGTTCACTGATGCACAGCCAGGAAGACAGTGACCATCCAACTCTGCCAGTAGCAAAACACAGCCATATGCTAACAATCTCAACATCCAGGTCAACATCCAGCAGTCACAAATACTAACTGAATAATACATAATCCATCACATTTGGGCTAAAGAACCTGATTTAATAGCATAGTTAGATTTTATAAGCACTTGAAATAGCACTTGGTTAGTAAAACCCAATAAAACAGAGCTTTTACAGTAATACAGTATATGTGTATATATTACACAGCTAATCATGTCTGAATTTGTTTTTAACAATCAGTTAGTGTTTACTGATTCTAGTGTCCAAGAGCTGTCTGCTTAAATTCATAACTGGAAAACTTAATTCGAGCTGTCATTGTAAGTTTCTCATTCAAAGCATCTCTTATTCAACAGCCTAGCAAAAACAAAACAAAACAAAAGAAATAAAAAGTCAATATATACAAGAGGTATATTGTAAAAAATATCAAAGTCACTTAAACACATGTATTGAATGAGATTGCTTGGTTTTATTCTAGTGTTTATTCTCAGTGAGACAGCACAAAATAATTTCTTACCGTTTTAGCAGGAGCCACAATTCAGAGCATAACAGATAATTGAACTTGTTTCTGTATCTATGGAAAAGAGAGAAATGGCATTGCAGAGAATGAGTGGGTAATGTACTCAAACAAAACATCAGGAGTACAGTATCCCTTCCTACCAGATTACTTTGCCAAAAATTTTATGATATTTGAATAGTGTACAGTATTGGGGAGGGAAAAGACATAAAATTTCCACATAAAGCTTTCTCTAATGGGCTGTCAGCGACATGAAACTCAAATGTATGTCTGCAATTGTTACGAGAGTGCAGGGAGTGTTGTCTTGCAGTACTTGCACCTTTCTTTTCAGTATTTTCAGTGGGAAAAATTACTAGTTAGTAATTGCTAGTAAACTGGTTTGCTGTGTGATGTCCAAAATTGGGATCCTTCTGAATCCTGTGCAAAATGAGGAGCAGAAAGCTCCTGCAGTCTCCTGAATGAAACTTCACATCATTTAGGTGGTGAACACAGATTATAATAATAAATCCCAATTACCTTAAGTGGCTAATATTAATAATGTTTGGCTTTGTTATGGACATAGAATCCAAGCATTTAATGAAGTACTTAAAATGTCGTGGGTCTGAACTCTAATTTAGGTTGTACTTTTGGCTTCAAGGTAAATGTAGCAGTTTAGGTACCATTCAGGAATGTTTCAGTTGCAGTAAGTTTGGCGAGCTGAGACATAAAAGATCTTGACTGGCTATTTGTCTTGGTTCTTTCACAGTGTATGATGTTTCTATGTACCTACTCATATACAGCAAATGTGTTTTATGTCATGTTGTATTGAATCCAATTGTTCCATTAAAAACTTTGAACATAATATTGTTGTTAAAATAAGCTCTTTTCAGTCTTTTTGCACATCATTTTAGATGCAATAGCTAATAGAATTTTCTCATTGCAAGGGACATGATTAATATCCTGCAAGATTAGAAGAACCTGCCTGGTGAGCTGACTTTCTGCTTTATTTTGTATATCTCTCTGTAGGCTCAGCAGCCTTTAATGAGTTCAATTAAACATCTTTGTTTTCAATTTAAAAAATATTTACTTATACTTTAATGCTCCATCTGGAAGCCCTATGTTTCTGGAAGAACTGGTTTTGGACATTTAAATATTCAAGAAGCTGGCAGAAAACCTGTGAAGTTAAACTGTATTTTGAAAACAAAATTCAGTTCTATAATCAGATTTGTCATTATAATGCATCTACATCTGAGCTAGCATTGCTCCAGAGATCTCTTTTATACAACAAATTGTAGCAGGCTGTATGTTTATCAGACATTAAGAGGCATAAATCCTTTTTCAAGTATTTAAAATCTTTTCTATATACTAAGATGTCCTAGCATGTCATATGAGAAGATAAGGTAAGGCCAAACACCTACTTCAATGCTTAACAAGAGCCTTAGGTAAAGCAATCCAGCTATCCATGCTGTGATGTCTGTCTGTTCCTAAAAGCACCTATAATAATATGCTGAGTTCCTGAGTCCTACCTCTGGGCTTATCTGCCAGTGTGTATATATATATATATATATATACACACAGAGAAGAATTCAGACCACTGGTCGTTCCTTTTGGGCTTACAGTTGACACCACTAAAGACTTGATACATAGAAGAAATGCTGCAATTTCTCATTTAAAAGACTCTCTGTAACTATAAGTGCCTAATAAAGCTATGTGCAACTTATCTCCCACTTGGTCTTTCAGAGGAACTGTTCATTTTTGTCGTCAAAACAAGATACTGCTGGCCATTTCTCTGGTCTAGATTGGAAGTTAATTCTCCTGGAGCAATTGTGAACCAACCAAGTATCACAAATACTATAGCTATAATATATACTGGATGGCTGACTGCCAGTCTTAATTTTTTTGTTACTAACTGAAGTACATAATTTATATTCTAGCCTACTTTTTGCAGAAACTGCACTCAGGTAGTTCTCAAAAGATATTTCCCCATCAAGAAATATTTTTATGAGTATTAGTAATGTAAAAAACCCTGCAGAACCCTAGACAAGTTTTATGGAAGGTTTAATAACCACTTTAAAACATAATCTTTAGTTGATTGTTTTAAGTATAGGCCTGCCAATCAAGATACAGAAATGTGCATGGCTGCTAGCAAATCCACTGTAAGAATTTTAACTTGATGTTTGCACAATTTGAAATGAAATTTGCGTTGATATTGTAAAAGGTAGAGAAAATGATAGACAAATAATTTAAAGTTCCCTATTTGAAACATGATTTTAAAGTCAATATCTATTTTCATGACCTCAGATCGATGAGGAAAGGAAAAACAGGAAAAATGCAAGAAGTTTGATTCAGTAGATACTTCAGTGCCATATATCCAGCATTGTGGCTGTCAGTGTGGGTGACTTGTTGGCCTAGCACTGCATAATTCTACCAAGGATGGTTGGGTTTTTTTCCGGAGTTGAACTTTGATGATTCTTATGGGTTCCTTCCAACTCAGAATATTCTATGACTCTGTGATTCTATGATTTACTCATAGGGATTTTATTTAGTGGATCCTATAGTGTATTTTTAATTGATTCATCCTTGACTACCTTTATTTTCTTAGAGGAGGTTTTTGAACGTCAGTAACATTTGCCTGAAATCTGGAAAGCTTGGCTTTCAGCCTGAGAAAGTGAGTGGCAGAAGACATCTCTGTGGACACCTCTTAGAAGCAGCTGTGTTCTTCTAGGAGTTAAAGAGAATGTATGTAAGAGAATATTTACCTGATATATGTACCTAGACTGCTAATAAGATTTTTTAAAAGCTGGAATTTTGTGCCATTAAAACCCACAACAGAAAAAGCCCCAAACACTTGTATATAAATACTGCTAATAAGATTTTTTAAAAGCTGGAATTTTGTGCCATTAAAACCCACAACAGAAAAAGCCCCAAACACTTGTATATAAATACTGCTAATAAGATTTTTTAAAAGCTGGAATTTTGTGCCATTAAAACCCACAACAGAAAAAGCCCCAAACACTTGTATATAAATACAACACACGTTTTATATGAATAACTCAAAAGTGAAGTGTGAGTGATTTCATGAATGAGATTATTTTATCACTTTCCCAAAAATGAACATATAAAGCAATCCTTTGTTATTTATAAGCATTATTAAATACAATGGCATCCTCTGCAATGGCATCTTAGACTTCAACATTGGGAAGTGCTAAATGATTTGGTCAGGGAGTTATGTTTTGTCATTAGGGAATTAGATAACACAAAAATCCTTACAGGATTAAGATAACACAAATTTTTCTGTTCATGGAGCCATTATATTTTGATGATAATTTCATTTATATGGTAGATCAGGCCTTGAAATTACTTAATTTCAGATTTCAGAATGATTACTGCTGTATGACAGTTCACCCTATTCCTTCATTCTTACATGGAAATGATCTTTAAAATAGCCCAAAATTATAATTTCTGCATAATTTACATAATCTCAAAAAGCAATTAAGGGATATTTAAATAATTTCTGGAATTTAATTTGAATTCACTTTAATACAGACTTATTTTTAGGCTGAAATAATCCTCAGTCATCTTGGTAGACCAGGTGATTTGTAAGAAATACAAATTATATACACTGTTCAGCAAAACAGGTTTAATGTGTTGAATTTTGCAGTCCACACACATATAGAGATGAGTTTATGGCAGATTTGGTACTATCATAAGGGAGTTGTAGGCAGCTCACAAATGATCTGCAATAATTCTTTTCATTCTTCATTAGCCTTCACTGCTTCTGATACCACTTCCAATGATAAACTTCAACAAACTCCTCATTAGATCTCTTTGTAAAATGTGATAATTTTCTTTTAGAATTTCACCTTGAAAGAATATTTTAGCCTGATTCAACAATGCATTTCTTCAGCTGTGTAAAAGAATATAGTAGCACTGACTGTTCTCTTTCTTCACCTGAACACACTAGATGTTAATAGATTTTTATTTGTTTATAACCATTTGGAACAATTACAAGTCTATACTATAGTTAAACAGTTTGAGGGTATTTATATCAGATATTCTTCATAAATCATTATGCATCTAAGATAAGCACATTAACAAAAATTATTGTATTTTAGAATACTCAGACTGGTACATTTATCAAAACCATGTCAGACCATGCTGTTTAATTTAAATTATGCACAGACTTTCCTCTCCACTGTTCAGCTCCCTGCAGTTTATCAGATTTTTTTCCAGCTCATTTTCTACCCTCCATCTTTAACATAATCATTTCATTTTCAACTGTGCTATTTAAAAGCATGTGAATACTTATGTCAGAAAATACGCAATTAACTTAATGTACATACATACGTTTCCTCAAAAATAAAACTTTTTTTTCACTTGGTGTTAGTCATATTATCCCAAATAGTTTTTGAAGATATTGGTTTTTACATGAGCATTACCCCTAAAATTAGCTGATTTTAGTATTTGAGCACTATTTATTTTTCTCTTGTAAAAAATATCTAATTACCGTATTTCCAAGATAATAAGAGTTTTAAAACTCTTCGGAACGGCACGTCATTATCACCTTGTATTGCATTAATCAGCAATATACTACAGAGGATTTTGGTGTGTGTTTCATCACCTTATTTAACACAGTAAATGGAGTATTAGAACAATGAAGTGTAACGCTTCTGAGATTCCTTTCAGGTTTTAAATTGTTAGTGCTATAGAAACAGTGCTGTGAGCTGATGCCAACGTATGTTCCTGGAAACATTTATAATAATAAAGCTTCAGCAGAGATGGTAACGGTATAAACAGGGCAAAGGAAATACCAGAAATGCAGCAGATGCAATTGATTATATGCCTTGGAGAATATTCCACTTATGTATTTTAGGTCCTGTCAGTGTAAATCAAAAGGAGGTGATGTTGTCAGAAAGATATAACACACTCAAAATAATATGCAGTGACAGCAGTCTCTCTATGCTGATGGAACAGATCATGATTTTTGAAATGAAGAGGGCATCCGTAGCACAGCTGAGGTATTATAAACCAGGCGAAAATAAATCTGATTTAAACATCTGAATCATTGTAAGCTGTGATCAAATTTATGCTGGAAGTTCATATGAATGATAGGGCAATACCAACTTTATTTTAAGCTGATAGGGCTGCTTTATGTTGAGTTGACTGGTGTGTTTGAACTAGATCTATGTTTTATTGCTGCCCTAAATGTTTGCAGCTTTCATTATTTCTCAGGCTTGTGAATCTGGAAGCTGAGCAGTTTTTGAGAAACTGGAATAAATACCCATCAAGGGCAAGCATACAAGTCGAGATTTAGAAGACAGCGCTCAGGCTTCCTGTGATGGTTAAGTATGGCACGGGCCTGAAGAAAACCTTCTCTTGTCTTTATGTATTCAGATCTGCAAAGACTTATCTTACCAATTTTGGAATAAATATTTTAAACAGACAAGTAAAATATTACATGCTTTAAAAAGCTTTCTCATTCTTTATTATAAATAACTTTTATTATTGCATTCTAAAGAATTCTGTGCTAAGAGTTGGAACTAAGTTTGCCTTTTGCAATATGGAAATTCTCACGGTGCCTCCAGAAATTCCCTTAAGAATAGAAGATTAGGCTTACAAGTTTGTATAAAGATGAGGGTAACAGAAAATTATTAAGCTATTCTATAACTAAAGCACATTTAATGTGCAGTGGTATCACTATTTCTTTGAAATTACATATTATATGGACATTTATATCAAAATATATTTTCTTTGGATAAATATTTTAAAAATTTGTGATTTTTCAAATAATGCTGACATATAATCTGCTGGAAAATAGACTGATTTTTAGCCTTATTAATTAAGACTAGATAATTTGATAATCAAAAGGCTGAGTTCCAATTATTTTTTAAAATTAACAAACTGTGTCTTAAAAACAGGAGCAGGAACAGACCACATTCTGACACTATGTAGTTAAATCAAAGCTTTTCTGGTTGTTACCTAACTGAAAACTTGGAGGTTAGTGAGAAAATCCACTTGTGGCTGCATATCAGTGGAGATGGATGGGCAATTGTCCTTGCCACCTGGTGGAAGACACCACAGTTCCCCAGGTTTTAAGTGGGCTATGTAGTTTTGAACAGCTAACATGACAGTTATGTATGGATCAGTAATTAATAGACAGTTTTTATAAGTCATTGACAGTGACTGATTGAGGGACTCCTTTAGGTAATCTCAATGCTTTCAAAAGATTGTGCCGAATGAAAAAAAAAAAACAGAAAATGCAAAAAACTATTTTTAGAAATTATAAGAGGAATGTGCACTTTCTGATTCAGAAGGAAATCTTTCATGGAAAAAAAAGACAAAAAGAGGTGTCAAGTTGTGGATAGCTTTCCCATCTGAGTTTGCATATTTTTTGAGTTTGGACAGATTGTGATATCAATTATGCTGCAATAATCTACTATCTATCAAGAAGCTTTATATACCCTATGACTCCATTTAATTTCCCCTTAACAGAGTATAGAATACTTGCAGCACGTATTGCAGCACACACTAAACTTTGATTTACACAGATTTTTCAGGATTTCATCCTTTGTTTTTTTTCCATGAAATTGCTTATACTGTGTGCAGAGTGCTGAAGGACTATCTCCAGAATATCAAATATTTGGTACTAGGAATAGAATTAATGAAGATTCACATAATTTGCACAGGGAAATTTTTAAATAGGTTCTCTGTAGTGATTTAATTTCAATATGAAAACTATCCTTGCTTAAAAAAATAACCTTGATTTTATTATTGAATTATGAGATTGAGCTCCAAAGATTTACAAGTCTCTCAGCTAACTCATGTACAAATGGTCATTTATACCTTTATTTTATTCCCCCTGTACACCTTGGAATGCAATTCCCAGGTATATTCTCATCATGGAATAATTCATCAGGTTTCATAACGAAGTCATAAGATCAGGTGTTAATTTACATGGAGTGTCTTCAGGTTCCTTCAGCATTTCCAAAGTAACCATATGCAGCAATTTCATACGATGTAACGAATTCAGCATGGTGGTGGTTTTTCCTATCCATACTAGATGTGACCTCAGTTAGGTGGCAAGCAGAGTTCCCTCTGACACTGCATGTTTTTCATTAAAAGACAGCTGACACTTATTAATTTCTTGCTTAACTGTGACACTGACCATAAAGGGCTGCAGCAATTGATTTATCCATTCTGCTCAACTCAGATAATAAGATACTCAGGTCTGCCTGCTGCTGCCAGTCATTTCTACCTGGTAACTTTCTGGACACATTGCTCTCTCCACAAAGATGTCTTTGTTGCTCATGTTTTAAGATTTAAATCTAACTTTTTTCTGATGTCCTCAAAATTCCAGGTTATGAAAGCTGTGTTTTACAATAAAGGACTTATTATTTCATATGAATCAGGCTGTTAGCATTTAGTGATAACAAAACTCAAACCAAAAGTAGCTATGCTCTCCCTAAATGTTAGAATTATGCTTTTTTTTTCAAGGTTTGAAACTCTTATAGTTATCATTGACTTACCATGGACTCATTTTTTCCCACTCTATCATTGTTAAACCCTATCATGCCACCTAAGGATGTATCTATTTTTATGATATACAGCAGTTGAGGACTGTGTTTTAGGTGTAAAATCTGTTGGTTGTTCTCTTGTATCTTCCAAGGAAACCAGAGGACATGAACTGGGTTTTCTTTTGATGGCATCACACTGGAAGGTGTGTTCCAGGTGTGCACTATTTTAGCAGCTAAATTTTGTCAGTTATAGGACCAGCCTCAGTCCCAAAAAAGAAAGTCCCTGAATATTTACAAACTTTAGTATTGAATATTTGAATGTACAGGTCTCTTCTTAGCAAGCTGTTTCTTTTAATTTTCTTATTAATTATTATTTCTGATTTCCTGATCCTTCAGAGGATGATTGTATGGATGTGTGGGTAGATGGATGGATGGATGGATGGATGGATGGATGGATGGATGGATGGATGGATGGATGGATGGAACTCTGCTTTTAGAAGTAAAATATCAGTTTGAGTCCTGATGAAAAAGACTCACTAGTCCTACACTATTATCTCTTAATAATTAACACAGGTTTGGGAACTGGTACTCCTGTAAAATCAATGGGAGTTCATTTTCCTTACACAACAATAAAATTTGCCATTTTTCCATCTCTAAATTGGGGGGTCATCTTTTCCAGTCTCATAAATCTCATAATCTGGGAATTAATCACAAGATTTTAATGTGCCTTGGTAAAGATTTCCGTTCAAGTCTCTGTTTTTTGAAGAGTGTGGTACTGTAGCTTATTAATTCCTTTTGAATTCGTAACATTCAAAGGTGGCTGTGAGCCTTTTGCACAGGTTTGGATCCTATAATCTCTATTTAGTGATTCAACTTCCTTACAGAAGTTGTAGCCAACCTGTTATATATCCCAGAGCTGGTGGGATACACATCCCTTCTCCACGGCATTGAGTGAAAAGGTATGAGCTGTATCATGTGCAGTCATGCTGTGATGTGTGTTTGTACAACTGACTTGAGGGCTACTAGCTGTGTGTTGATACAGCAGGGAAATACTGCCTACTGGAAAACATTAATGTCCTCGTCAATCTTAAAAGCAAGGATCTTTGATAAGAGATAAGATTAAAAGTTATTAAGCTAATAGCTCTTATGTTATTACTGTTTGCAAATAAGGATGTATAACTACATAAGATGTATTCCAGATTCTTATACGTCATTGGTCTAACTACATGCTTTTGAATTATGACATGAAATGAAAATTATGTGTAATCCTACTAATATATCAGAATTACAGCAGAAAAAAAGTATCTTCATCAGATATGAATACAATCAATGTAAGCTGGCAAAAAAAGGCTTCATTATGATTCATTATGAATCACAAGATTCATTATGAATAGTATACAATACTGTTTATAATAATTCATTATGAACAGTAATGCAACTATTTTTCATTAACTAAAAAGGGTGCAGAAAAAGAACTGCATATTGCATTTGAATCTTGATAAACTGAAAAATGTGGAAGCGAACGTACATCTGTACATATCTAAAAAATATACAAGTTCTGCATAATATCTGCTGGTTGTAACACTTCCATCTTTTTGGCTCTGTGTTTTCCAATGTGTAAGATGTCCAAATCAGGGGTGAATTTGACCATCTGAATTACAGTAAATTTTATTATTTTCTTCTTATAAGCCAAACAAAATTTTATGGCAAAGGCATTTAACACGTTTTTAAACACCTTCATAATAATGTTCTTTGAAGACCTTTTAAAATTTGTGGTGTATTTCTTCCTCACGTAAGAAATAAAGCATTCTTGGCTTACTTAAGTTTAAATTATATAGATGACAATATATTACAGATGTAAAAGAAATACCCAAATGCTGTAAGGTTATTTAACTGCAAAAAATTAATGTAAAAGAGTTATTATTTATATTAAATTTCCCTAAATATTGGTAAAAGCATGAAGTAAATTCTCAGCATCGAGAGCCAAAAGTTATCATGGTTTCTTGGATCGGTCACTATGACACCATCATCTATCCATCCAAATACTTCTAAAAGATTCAAGACTGACAGAAACTAAGTGTCTTCTCTACACAAAGTGCTGCTCATGTGTCCCACATGGAAAGTATTTAATCTTTTTCTGACATGAAAAGATCACGTACAGGATTTTGAAAGATTGCTATTTATTTTAGTTCACCTTCATGAGAGTTCTGTGAGCACTTGGAGTTGCAAGATTTGCTGTGCAACAAGCCACTGAAAACCAGCTCAGATAACACTGTCAGAATTGGATATTCTAAAAAAAGTGTTATGTACTCAACAGATTCTTGCTCCTGTGAATTTGTTCTCATCCAAATGCTAGACCTAACACAGCTGAAGGATTATCGTGTTATCAGTTTTCCAAGCCAAGCAAATTAGGATGTTTTTCAGCAGTTGAATCTACCAGCTTCACATTATACAACAAAGACTGTCATTCCATAAGAAATACATGAGCTGCTGGCTCTGATAAGATTCAATAAATAACAGCCCTGCAATGCTGAACTCTTTAAATTATAAGTGCTTCTGGAAAGGACAATTCCTGGCATCCTGTGAGTCACTAAGAGAATTAAAGATCCATATAAGAGCCTTGTGGAATAAGTTAAAATATTTTATTACGTGCTGAAATTTTGAATTGCATATTGTGAGCTACTATCTTTTGCTGAAAATTTAAAGAACAGTTTGTTAATCTCTCAGAACAAATCTTCACTCATACCATTACTGTTTATAAAGATTGTAAGAGCTTAGCAGACATCTAAATCTATGGCATCATGAAATGCAACTTAGAGTGCCTTAAAACGTTCAGTTGTGTTGCTCATTTTTCCATCTTTTCATAGTCATTTACAGAAGTGATGACATCAGAGGCGTGTCCTAGAATGTATGGAAGAAAGAGGAACTCATGTCTTCTACATACATGGCTGATAAGTGTTGGAAATGCCTTATGTCTCTGCCATTACTGTTTCACGTCCAAGTCAATAAGTTAATATGAAATTGTGTTTCCTACTCTTAACATGTGAAGATTTAGAACTGCAACTACCAGAAATTTTGAAAAAATTCAGGTATGATAATATCAATAGCTATGAACTGCAGGCAGCTAAGGGAAGTTTGTTTCAGTCCTGAACCTTATTCTGAAGCCCTGGTGGGACTCACCATTCACTAAGAAAAAAGAAATTAATTAAGTCACGATTGGTTGGAAAAGCATTCCAGTCTTGGGAAGAAACAAAGCAATAAACAAAGCAATTGAGTTGACAATACTACATATTCATGAATGCTGTCTGATATAAAGCAATAAGGAATCTATTTGTCTAGAGAAATACAAGGTTTACCTTTTGCTTTGATGAAGGTTTACCTTGTATATTTGACTAAGCGAGAATTCATAATATGAAAAATAAAATAAGCTGTTAGTCATTCCTATGTTCATTTTCAAGCATAATTGTAGAACAAATTCTTGGAGAAATTTTGAGTAGCTGCATGATGGCTTGGAAAACTAAAAATTCACATAGGTAAGGGTTGGATCTGATTTCTGAAGTTTTGCCTGTAAACATGTAAAGGTAAATATGCTATGGACATATCGTCTGCAATGGAAGCATTTATGAAACAGACTAAACAAGAAGGGAGTTCCATTAAAATGTGTGGATTTACCACTCTTTCTGGGAATGTGAATGGAATTCCAGATTCCATTTTATTCCACTTTTGCACTTTTATTCCATTTCTTTAATACAACTGCTACTTGTATTTCTCATCCTTATAATTAAAAAGCATGTACATATAGAAAACACCAGCAGCAAAATAGATTATTCAATTTACCTTTTGGCTGATGCATTCTGGCTGAGTTGCTCTAGAACCGAATTGCTGCTTGTCCCTGTTTTGTACTTTGTATATAGCTGATGGAAATCTTTTAAGTGAATTATTTAAAACTTTCTTTTCTTAGATGAGATTATGAATTTCTTTTTACTTTGCTCTACTTAATTAGTCACAAAGAAATTTCTTATTCTGTTTGCCTGCTAAGGTTGAATTTCTGAAAAAAAAAATAGAGAGTATGAACTAACATTTTTAGCTCAGGCTAAGTGGAAAGAAAAGGGAGAACAAAACTCAGCATCAGATGCAGTGTCATTGCAATGAGCAATCAACTGTCAAGTTGTTTTCTTAGACCATAAAGCCCAAGCAAAATTACAATTCAGTGCATTGCCAGGTGTCCTACCAGTGGATACCAGGGAGAAGAGACCAACACCTTGTTCTGCACTTCCCTCTTTGGGAAACTGGAGGGAGCCATGAGGTCATCCTTCCTGTTCTCCAGACTAGACAAACCCGAAGCCCTCAGCTCCTCACAGGATGTTCATTTCAGCCCTTTCATCAGCTGCTCTTCATACCTTCTTCTGGATGCACTGAAGGACCTCCACATTCTCAAACTGTGTGTCCCAGAACTGCACACAGTGTTCAAGTGAGGCTGCACCGTCAAGTACAGAAGGAAAAAGAAGAAAGGAAGATGGGTGCAGCTGGAGTAGGACTGGAAAGTAGCTGTCCAAAGAAATTGTGGGAAACTTTGTTGTGAGAAGTTCTAAGCTAATGGGGGGATAGAGGCCCTTGTGTAATGCTCAGGCTTTGTTTAAGGCTGGAGTTAGGTTGAGGGAAAAAGAAGGGCCACAACTGTGGATGGAGTGGGGCTGCAAAGGCTCTGTCAAAAGAAAGAATAGATGGAGAGAATTTTGCTGTCAACAAAAGGCTGTCAGGGCTTTCATAAAGCTTGTTCTTCAATCATGGTTTGAATTAAATTAATAATTTCTCATATATATCCTGTCATTTCCCTCTAAGAAAAAATAATTTAAATAGTCCTGTGAAAGCCTAAGGCTACTGTTGCTTCAATTAGGTCAGTGACTAACATTCAAATGAAAATATACCAGTCTTTCTTTTCAAAATAAGCAGAGATATGCCCTAATTTCCCATGTTTCAAAAAAGGTCCGAGACACAATACTTTACCTAATATGGGTTTTTCTTGTGAGTTTGTTTCCTGGAAGGTAATACGTCTTCTGGTGAAGTAAAAACCCCATGACTTGCTTACTTGGTAAGGAGTTCTGAAGTGCCAGATGAGTATGCCAGATTTGTAGTCAAATTCTCATTAGCTGTTTTTGTACTATTGTATCATCTCAAGCATGTTAGCTTGAAACTGTTGTTGAAAATAAGTGCTAATAAATGTTAGTTTTGTAAAGTAAATTCAGATAATGTAATGGTATCTAAATAAAGACTAAGCAAGTTGAACAAAGGTATGACAGGGATCAGAGGGACAGTGAAATCCAGGAGATTACTATGGGATGTTTAGGTGACAGGTTGAAGGCAGAAAAAATGATGACTCAAGCAAGGCTTGTGTGAAATTGGAAGGAATTATAAGAGAATTCCGTGGCCACATACAAGCAGCTGCTGGTTGTTCACTAGCCATATCTGTCTGAGTTTGTGACTTCAGCATCATCATATGTTCTATACACTTACGAAATACTATTTTTGACTATCGTGTGTGTGCCCTCAGCTTTTCTAACTGGTACTGGTGACGAGGAAAAGCTGGGCTGGGACATCCACAGGGCTGGGGCAGAAGAAATCCTACAGGTTCTGTAGTCAACCAAATTCAACAACCTTAAGTAAGTTGAACTATATTATGTTCTTCATATATAATCTGTTATAAGTAAATAATAAAGTGTGCTGTTTTTCAGTGTTGATCATCATCTATGTGATGTTGCAAATTTTAATCATAGTGTTTTCACCTGAGTCTCTGAACTACAAGGGAAAAGCACTGAAGACATCTTCAGGTGGTTCTCAGGTAACTCACTATTAATTCTAACATGCATGTGGCAAATATTTCACTCTCTTGTGTTTTGATTTGCCTCTTAAAAGATGTGCCATTCAGGGATATTCCGTGCCTTATAGTGGCAGTATGCATGTCTAGTTTAAAGCAGATTTTGGAGTATGACAGAAACAGCTTGTGGCTCAGTTTCTGTTCTAGAAGATTATTGTTAAATAAATGTTGAGATTAAAAAAATAAAAATAAACCCCCAGACAGGAGCTAGTTTATATATTACTGAAATTTGATATTGCTGCTTTTTTAACTACTACGATGTAAAAGAAACAGTAATTAGGCTAGGAGTATTTGCAGTTTTTCTAAAACTAAGAAAAATACACAAAATAAATGAGGTTAACTTTATATTCTCTGAATTCTCGCTTTCATTATAATTCCTGATTTCTTCACCTACCCCTAGATGGAATTCCCTAAGTACCTACATGGGAGCACCGGGACTGTAGAACAGTGTAAATCAATGGCTGATATTTGTGAGAGTAATCTGGAATTAGGTACACAGACCTCTTCTCTTCCATAACTGTGATACTCAGCTATTTGTATAAAGCTATTCTTAAAATAAAAGTAATTTCTGTACAGAAGTAGGGGCTATATTTTCAGATGAAAAAGTTTTGAAGGAGTACACTGGACATTGGCCTCAAAATCCAGAATTTCATGTCCACTGTCTTTGCTCACTTGAATCTGGCCATGCCTTGGCCATTTCCTCCAGGCAAATTTGATATTGTCTGGTGAAGTATGTAAACATCTTGCCAGAAGTTTTTTATTTGTTTCTTTGCCTTAATTATTCCTTATTAGAGTAACAGGATAATCATTTGGAATGATTTCTTAACAGGTTCTTTTTGCAGATGGGATTTATATTAAGCCATCTTTCCCTCCCTCCTGGCTTTATTTTTGCTCATCCATTGCAGGATTTAATGCTGCTGTGTCAAAGCACCACAACTATCCAGAATGTCTGCAAAGACATAGTAAGATGTTATGATTTAATCCCAAGTATATCACAAACTTATATGAGAGCATAGAAATCTGTCATCTTGACTTTGTGTGCATAGCTCTCTTGAGTTTCATGAAACCATGCTTATTTACACCTGCTGCTGAGTGTCCTGGACACTATTTTTGATGCCACCCAGGATGCTGCTGGCCCTCTTGGCCACCTGGCCACACTGCTGGCACCTCCAGGCCCTTTTTCCCCCATGCAACTTTCTAGCCTCTCTTTCCCAGTCCTGTAGTCCTGCCTTGGGGTCATTGTGATCCAGCTGTGGGAACTGGGACTTAGGTGCAGCTGCAGTCTCTTCCCAAACTCTTCCCAAAAAAAGGTTCCAGAGACATTTTTCCTCATCACAGTCTCTACTCTATGCAGTAACATACATCTTTTCATTACTTCACTTTCCTCTGATCTGTGCAAATGCTGTAGGGCTGGACCACTGACTCTGAAAGAAGTCTCTATTAACTGCTGCCTATTATATTTGTGTTACAGTGACATTACACTTTATACCAGAGTCTGGTTAATATAGGAAGAACATTTAGTGGAACAACATAAATCTATGCTAATTTTCTGTTTCATCTCACTTCCCCCGGACCTGTAAGTTAAAATTAGCTAATAGCTTTCTTTTAATGAGAGTTTAGTGGCAAAAAACCTGTTTTACAACTGGATTTAGTGTTGTCATGGTTACACAGTTGGCAGATGTTATCTTTTTTTATCTGTTTAGGGTTTTTTTCTTGAATGAATTATAGAAATTAAGAAACTCAAATCATTAATTGACATGATTTGTTAAGGAGAAATTAAGGAAAAAAGAGAAAACTTTTTCAAATTCTAAATATCACTTGAAGCTTGTTTTGCATCTTTTGTAATTGCCATTTAATATTATGTTAAATTGCCATTATTAAATTGCATTATATTAAAATGCCAATTATTAAATTGCCATTTAATTACAGCGCAGTTCAGTAAAATCACATTATTTAAATTTATTTTCTCCAGAGTTGAAATATTTTATTCTCACAGTGGGCTGAAGGACTTAGGGAATGCTTGGCATCAACTGCTCCCAACAGTACTTGTGGGATGAGTGTAGTGAATGCAGATGTCACAAACTCTTCAAAGGGTAACATTAAAATCATATTTGCTTTCCAATGCATTTTAATCTTGTAGAAGCAAGACAGTTGCTATTAACTGGTGTAAGAAATATTCGTAGTGGGGGCATTTCTGGAAGAACAACTACACAGGATTAAACTAGTGGTTTTTAAAAATGTAAACCTGAAATTGAGTAATGATTGTTACCAGCCTTCTGACTTATTACATTGGTCTGAGAAAACACTGATTATATCTTTATGTCTTATTTATTTGCTTTCTGAACTGCACAGTTATGCACTCCATCCAACATAATTGCAAGCCTTCTTTTAAGGGTGAAGAACCTGTGACAATGACCAACCATATGAAGTTCAACAAGGGCAGGTGTCAGATTCTTCACCAGGGATGTGGTAACCCTGCATATATGGACAGATCAGGGAATGAGATGCTGGAAAGCAGAACTGCAGGTAGGCACCTGGGGGTCCTGGTTCTGGCAAGTTGAACATGAGCCAGCAGTGCCCTAGCAGCTAGGAGGGTCAGCTGGGGTGTCCTGGGGTGTATCAGGCACAGCATCACCAGCTGGGCAAGGGAGGGATTGTCCCCTCTGCTGGGGCAGCCTCACCTTGAGTGCTGGGGGCAGTTTTGGGTGCCACAGTATAAAACAGACGTTAAGCAATTGGAGAATCAACAAAGGAGTGCCATAAGATGGCAATGGACTTAGAGGAGAAGCCACATGAGGAGGAGCTGAGAGCTGAGGTCACTTGGTCTGTTCAGCCTGGAGGAGACTGAGAGGAGGTCTCACTGCAGTCTACAAATTGTTTGTGAGGAGAAGAGGAGGCAGTGATCTCTTTTCTGTGATGTCCAGTGTCAGGACCTGAGGGAATGGCCTGAAGTTGTGTCAGGAGAGGTTTAGGTTGGATATTAGAGAAATGTTCTTCACCCAGAGGGTGACTGGGCGCTGGAACACGCTCCCCAGGGACGTGGTCACAGCACCAAGCCTGACAGAGTTTGGGAAGCATTTAGACAATGCTCTCAGGCACATGGTGTGACTTTTGAGGATGGTCCTGTGCTGGACCAGGAGTTGGACTCGATGATCCTTGGGGGTCCCTTCCAACTCAGCTTATTCTGTGACTCTGTGTGTGTGTCTGTTTGTGTGCTATGAAACTTGAATGAGTCAGTGACCCTTATGAATCCTGACTTCCTGGTTCAGATTACTTGATTGCCAAATATTCTTGCTATTACCCAGGAAAAAAGCAGATTATTAAAAATTCAGCTACCATTAACCTCCATTGGTATGGCTGAGATACATACTTCAAGCAAACAAAATGGAAGACAGACTTTTTGTTCTTTCTTGAGTTTTAATGATAATTAGAAATGGATTTCCACACCAAGCTGAGGGTTTAGTTTTGTCTTCTTCTTGATGGTATCATTTTTATTTTTAGATCTTTTAATCTTGGGAGCTGAGATTTGAGGCAAAGTGATGAATCTCCATGAACTCATACTACATATCTTGGCAAAGTAATGCAGGACCAGACTGACATGGCCAGAGTTAAAAAAATGTCTCTATATAATGTTCTAGTGTTGTAATGACTGAGGATCATCTAGACTATCTTAAAAATCAGATGTAGTTATTGGTACTCTTCAGACTTTTTCACTAGCAAGCCTTGTCTCCTGCTGTTTATGGAAAAGGCAAAGTCTTAACCATAGCCTACATGTATGAACATATTTGGTTGGGTGACAGTGCTGATCTTAATTTTATAGGGAGAAGCCACAATTTGTTCCTTTGACAAAGTAGCACATACTGCCTTAGCATTTTATGACAAGGGTGGTGAAAACCCTGTTAGCTTCCTTTAAAAACCCAGGCTTAGTCGTCTCTATAATTATAATGCTGGATTTCTTGATCAAGTTTTAGCAGAGCATACTTCTGAGAGCTCTCACAGCTAAATTGTATGTGCTCTCAATCTTTTCTTGTTCATAGCCATGAAAATTTCTGTATATTTTTTTGTACATTTGTTGTTCTTTCCTGTCTATTTCTACCCAGAAACTTTGGAAACTTTTGACCTCAGAATCTGTGGCATAATTGTAAAAAGAATTGTTCAAATCCCTCATCTAACAAGGGCAGAAGTTGTAAAGAGAAAGAAAACATACATGAATTATAAGAAAAATAAATTCACAATCAATGTTTTTGCCACATTTACTTACAAAATTCCTTAAAGGTTCATTGCCATGGTACAATACAGGAAAAACATTCCATGGAGATATGTGAATGTCTTGACATGAGCCTTTTGTATTATAACTAGAATATTTTTATTGTTAAATATTCAAAAATGTTGTATATAATCTATTTTTAATAGATACATCAACCTTTTGTACGTGTATGTATTTATCAATCAGGGCCAAATGCTTGGAAAATTAGACATATGCATACATTTTGCAGATATTTATGTTAGTTATAAGTCAAGACTGAAATAACTTCTCCTCCTTCAATTGTCATGTGGTGTGTTTAGAATGTAAATTAAAACCAGCCAATTTTGTTGTTTCCTTAAGTTCACCAGAAGGTTAGAAATGAAACTGTCTCTAAACAGACATGGAGTAAGCCTGTTAAACCAGATGGCTCTGTGAGTGACCATGGAAAAAATCTATTACTGGCAAGACATTAATGTGCATGCATTTGCAGTGCCTCAACAAAATTTTTCATTATATTATTCCAGAGCAGATATTTTCTGAATTAAATTTTACATGTATTTTGAGTTGGAAAATGATAAAGGATTGCCTGTACTCATTTGGAGACAGGAACTTTTCTTTATTTATTTTCACCCAGAAAGCCAACTGCATCCTGGGCCGCATCAAAAGATTAGTGACTAGCAGGTCAATGGAGATGATTCTTCCTCTCTGATCTCATGAGACCTCACTTGGGGTACCGTTTCTAGGTTGGGGTTCCCAACACAAGGAAGTCATTCTCCTGTTGGAAAGAGTGTAGAAGAGAGCTGCTAAGTCGATCACAGAGCTGGAACACCTCTCCTATAAAGACAGGCTGAGAGAATTGATGTTGCTCAGTCTGGGGAAGAGGAGGCTCTGGAGAAACTGTAGAGCACCTTCCAGTACCTAAAGGGGGTCTAACAGAGAGATGGAGAGGGACTTTTTAGAAAGGTATGTAGTGACAGGACAAGGGGGGACTGGATTTAAGTTGAAGGAAGTTCAGATTAGATGTCAGTAATTCTTTAAATTCTTAATTCAGTAAATTCTTTACTGTGAGGGTGGTGAGGCACTGAAACAGGTTGACCCAGAGAGGCTGTGGAATACCCATCCTGGGATGTGTTCAAGAGCAGGCCGGATGGGGCTCTAAGGAACTAGGTCTAGTGGAAGGTTTCCTGCTAGTGGCAGGGTTTTGGAGATGAATGGCATGTAAGATCCTTTTCAGCTCTAACCATTCTATAATTCTATGACTCTATGAATATCCAGATACTCTCTCCTTGTACTTGAAGGAAGAAAACCACTCTGGTTCCATTAGGTTTGCCTGGTGGAAAGCATGGTCTGCAACCTCCAGCATCAGAGAACCGACACTCTTCCATGCTCGTCCCTCACATTGCAGCTGTGACTGTGTCCAGGACTGCCTCGGCTTTTGCCTCAGATTCAAGAAAATACTGGTCACTTTTTGCCTGTTAGTGCTCAGATTAACAGGGCTTTGAAATATCAGACACCAATATTGGTCTCGATTCCACAGAGGAGTGAGACCCTTGTATTACCTCAAGTGTTCTATGGGAAAGTGGAAAGAGTGAAAATCTAGAAAAAATCCGTCTCTTTCCAGTACTTATTCTGCTATTCTAAGGCATTCTTTGTTCTGTTAACTTAATTTAACTTTGCAAGTTTACAAGCATTATCAGAAAATGCTTTGGAAAAGAATACAAGGTCCTGAAGAAGAGAATTCAGCTGTATCTTGAATGCCTGGGATGAGTCAGAAGTTCAGGTAGGGGGAGCAGTTCTTTGTCTTAGATGTTGGCAAACTTTCAGAAAACCCTAGGAAGAATGAAAGAAATAAAACCATCAGAATTTTGTTGAGAGTGACAGAATGGAGGAGGGGAACCCAGGCAAAGCCCAAACCAGAATAAAAAAGGAATATGCTTTCCTGGGCTTTGAGAGGCATGAAATAGGTATATGAAAGCTGCTTCCTTCTTTGAAGCCTATAATGATATTAAAATGCTTCAGAGGAGCCTTTTTGCTTAGTAACAGTGACATAATGTTTCCTTGTGAATATTATAGACAAAATTAGAATTAATGGAGAAATGCAAAGGTTGTTCCTATTATGGTTAGAGTATAGTCCCTGGGACTGCTTTTCTCTGCAGGAATGTCAGACTCTCTTTGAAAGAAATGCTTCAGCTTCTCCCAGTGTATATATGTAATGGGAGAAACTACTAGGAAAGAATTTCCATCATTCATCCATATGTCTTTCTGTCTATCTGTACATATCATACATACCTCAAGTGTGTAGAGACTTATGTATCTGCAGTTGGTTGGTCTGTGCACACAGAAGATATATATATATATATATATATATATATATATATATACACGCACACACAAGCAATTATATAGATTTTTTACTGTATCCAGTGTCTTGAATTTGCAAATGCTTTTAATAATTGAATTAGATTTTTTATTTTAAATCCTTTAAAAATATACATTGATGATAGATCAATACTAAAAAAAAAAGAAATAACTATATGTGACTTAAGCATAATCTAGCAGTTTCAGAGAAATGAAATTTAAAACTTGCTACTATAGCAATCAATACATCATTTCAGATATCTGTTTCACCAGACAATCAAGCCTAGATTGTCAAGATGCTTAAGCAACTATTTCTAACTTGTGAAAATATGGGATCTATGAAAGATTTCCTAAAACAGGGACTGAGATAAATGCCCCAAACAATATGCGCAAATGTAAGAGAAAGTGCAAATTAATGACAACATTAAAATTGGGCTAGAAAAGTTATATTACCTCACTATAACAGAGTTTTGAATTCAAAATAGTAGTATTCTGGAAATCCTCATGCAACTCTTCGCTAAAGACATCAGATATCATAAAAAAAAATAAAAAAAAAAANCTTCAGCTTCTCCCAGTGTATATATGTAATGGGAGAAACTACTAGGAAAGAATTTCCATCATTCATCCATATGTCTTTCTGTCTATCTGTACATATCATACATACCTCAAGTGTGTAGAGACTTATGTATCTGCAGTTGGTTGGTCTGTGCACACAGGAGATATATAG